>WION01000282.1:0-68372 GCA_015039365.1 Amanita rubescens
TTTTGACAGAACGCGGTGGGGCCGACGCGTTTGATGTCCTATGCTGCGTCATGCTTGTATTGAATCGTTCATCGGTTCTTGAGAACAGCCACGGTGTCATGTTGAGATAATCTATGTACACAGGCTGTGCAAAGTCTATGTAAATAATTTTGAATTATCATTTACATAATATTTTTTCGTAACTTCTACCGCCAAGATCGCAGCGAGTAAGATCCTATGAAGAAATATCTATGATTCACCCAATCGACTTCGATTAGGTCGGGCCTATTGGAGAAGCCAAGTACCCGGTTGATATCAACAAGATAACTCGGGCTCATCACCAAACAGCATGGCATCTTCGTTTCTGTTCACGTAACGTTTCTTTCTTTTTCACCATCAACCTTTGAAGAACTCGAACTCCCATAGATAGTCAAATCTAATCATCTCTCACCTCACTTGTTGCAAGCGATCGACTCGGGCCTAATAAGCTCGCAGCTGCTTCACGACTTTGCAGGCGTTGCCTGCGTCAGGACCGCATTGATGCCCATCTTGTTAATGTCATTAGAAGCAGAATTGGTGAGTTGAAGGGGTCGTCATCCATTTAGGCTCGGTCCACGCGCTCGGAACGTCGTATTGTTGTTCACAGGGAACGTCCTTGTTTCATGCCACCTCCTCGCTTCATTTCGACACTCTGTCCAAAGCGTTTGCAACCGTCGGATTATATTGATATTTCGGGGTTATGGTCGCCCACAATAGCGCTACCATATAGGACAGCGAGAGCCTACCACCAAAAACACCCTTTTCCTCCGAACACACGCGGCTTCCTTTACTACCACACCCCTCCCAAAGCTCCGCCCTTTGTCGGTAGAATCTGCTTCCGTTGCGCAAATAGTCTGCAAGATTTTTCCAACGGCAAGGATCTGTTATCGACCGACAAGTTTAACCCCTGTCGATCCCCCTACCCTACCAAGCCACCTACCTCAACTTTCGGGGGCAGTTGATACTCGATGGTCTTACCTCGCAGACGACACTGGGTACCTGGGTCACGACGAAAGCACGGTATGGGTCATACCGTATGGGACCAACTTGTCGTCCTATCCTATATGAAGTCCTGATTTCCGAATGGACCTTCAAAATCTCAAGTGAAATCAAAAGTCGCGTTCGCATTAGATTTCAAGCGAGTTTTTCTAATAGCAAGACTCTGTCACCCGCTCGAGCGCCTCTTCCCTCTTCCCTCTTTCCTCCGCTGTTCCGCGCCCAGTCCTTCCAACCCTTCAAACACCCAACACCCATCCCGGCGAGTCTTCCCCCTTCCCTGGGAAGTATCGTAAGACGAGACCAAAGAAAATGGCCAACCACCAAATCCCATTCGCACTTCCTTCTCCCCTCCGCTACTCCGGTCAATCCATCTCATCCATCAACTTGACACTGAAAAAGGACACCACTAGGAAGAAAAAAAGAAGCAAATAAAAACTCACCTTATCGCCTCGTGGATTCTTGCGTCTTCATTCTTGGGCGTCGGCCAGTCCGGTCCAGGGCGGGGAGAGGGATGGAATAAAGAAAGGAAAAGTCGCACATTGGCGACGACCGGTAGGACACAGCTTCTAAATGCAAGAGGGGTGTATTTGAAAGATGTCACGCGCCAAGGCGTGCTCCCAAGGGACACTATTCCTCTGCGGCCAGCCAGACTAGCGAGAGACCGGATGTGAGCATATCGCCCAAGCGGTTGTATCACATCCATCCTATGAGGGGTGTATTTGAAAGATGTCACGAGTGCAATTGCGCGGGTGCTCCCAAGGGACACTATTCCTCAAGGATCGCCCGACACTCATTGGTGTGGGCAGCCGTCATCAACTTTGGGGGATACCATCAGCGTGTTTGGCAAAACTGCAAAAGTAAACGATACGTACAAGTCATTTGGGGCTGGCGGCTCTTGCATGTGTCCTTGATTGGTGGATGATGGACCCGGCTGTCCGAAAAGAAGAAAAAACGAAATGGGAGGTGGTCGAGGCGAGCAGCGAGCTCGAAGTCTTAAGGGCGTCGTCGTAGTCGAGTGGGCGAGTGAGAGAAGAGAGGTACGAAGTATGGTGAGTGAAAAGTGAGCTGGTTATATAGACTTTTAGAACTGAGACAGACGCGTTCGTCTGCACTTGTTTTGACAGAACGCGGTGGGGCCGACGCGTTTATCTCCTCAGTTCAGCGCGTCATAGCATGATGCGGATGGTTTCAGATCCTTTGGCGATCGTCCAACGTAGATTGTTGCCCCATTCCGCCGACAGAAGGCTATGGCTGGGCAAGCCTGTCTCTTTTCATGTCAGGAGGTGCGAGTCGGCCTCGCTCGAATCCCCAAAGACTATGTAGGTCAGTCATCTGAACTCTCCGCTAGCCACGGTTGACGAATGTCATCTTCAGGCCGCTCGCCGCCTTGTCCTACAGCCTCGCACTCAAGCAAAGTTGACGCTCCTCTATCTTTATCTTGTCATGCTTCTCAGAAGGTTATAGCGTTCCTGCTATACGAGTCATTATAGTTTCCAAATGGAATGTACTCTAGGTGCAAATGGTTGGTTGGTAAGTCCTAGCTACTCGTTGGTGATATAAACTTGAGCAAACGATGGCCAGCCATGCATCACTTCCAAAACCTCGTCAGAGCACTTTTCTCCCAAGAACAACCGGATCACAAATCGAGTGGCACAATGTCGTGGCTCGCAAGGGACAATCCCTTCCCCCGCGCTTCCAAAAGACGAGAAAATTCTATCACTGCGTTCTCTATACGATTCCCAGAGGCAACGCACACCATCTGCAATACTTGCAGGTAGATGCGGCCTCAAATCTCGTAATGTCCTTGATTACCGCGAGGGAATTTTGGTAATAAATGGAGAGCTCTTGGACGCTAGCCAGTGCTTTCATTACCATACGCATCTCCTTCGTTCTACAGTCTTCGAGTGCCAATCGGCGAATGTGACAGGATCAGCGTTGAATTTTGAAAGACGTTAGTTCTCTCCCGTAGAGCTGATGATCGTAGGCAGGATCGATTTGAAACCCATGTAAGCAGAGATGTTCCAGTAAAGGCGCGGTGAACCAGGGGAACATAATGGCAAAGGATAAAAAGATTTCGAGAAGCTGAAGTGCAGGATCGTTCCCGGGCACGTCCTTCCCCGGACACGCCAATGACAGTTCGTTACGTCTACAATTACATTGTCGTCTATTTGAAACAAGTAGTGGGTGAATCGGCAGCTCTCTAAGGTTAAGCGCTGTGACAGAGTGCCAATGACCCTACTTACATATACTATGTTCACGACGCGGACCGTTGCGCACGTGACATCGTTTAGGCCGGGCGTTACCAGGCACATATTTTCGGACTCTCAGTTCAACTTGCCATACCTGTCCGCGAACGCCAGATTTGCTCCTCGGATATCCTCCTTGTCGCTACCAAAATGAGTTCCGACATAACAATACCAACCGAAGTTTTATGCGATATCTTTCATCTTCTTTGCGATGCACCTATCGCTCTCCATGATTTGAAGAACGAATCACACTTTCACGAGTTCCCGTGGGCCGTTGGACAGGTTTGCAGGCACTGGAGAGGCGCATTTCTGTCCTACACGCATTTGTGGACCTCTTTTGCCCTAAAGCCCGGCACTTTCAACAACCCCGCTTACTTTGTTGAAATGAACCGGCGCGCGACCATATACCTCGAACGATCTGGAGAGCAGCCTCTCACGATAGTCGTGTCCATGCTGTGTTCAGACACCAAAAAATTTCCTAAAACGGTTTGGGGAATGTTATTATCGTGCTTGAAGCGATGGAAAAAGGCCGATTTGGTGCTGGGGTATGGATCTGCGCTAGACGAACTCCTCAGATGCAGAGGGTACATGTCGAGCCTCGAGTCCCTCAAGATGTCAATTCCCGACGAGGATTTTATAGTCCTGAAGCACTATAACGCATTCCAAGTCACACCCCATTTAACTGAACTCGATCTAGTCTGCCCCGAATACGCGGCAACATGGCAATTCCCTTGGGCACAATTGACGAAGCTCAAACTAGCAGCATACTGCGAAGAGTTCAACGAGGACCTGGACAACAATATTCTGTGGGGAGTTCTGTTCCAGTTAAAAAATATCGAAGAGTTAACCATCATCACACCCTTCAACTACGACCGATGGTACCCTCCCTCACTTCCCATTATACTCCTACCTTGCCTTCGGCTTCTTGAGACCACCTTAGCCTTTGCCCCGATCTTCTCTTGGTTCACTGCGCCTTTACTGGAACATCTCCACATACACGGGCACATCGAAGTCGGCATCCCTCAGCATATTGAGCCCTACGAGAGAGAAATAGTGTCTTTAATCCAACGTTCATCTTGCCACATTCGCCGATTGGCATTTGAGAGCTACTGTTCAACGGAGGAGATGCGCGTAGTAATGAAAGCACTGGATAGCGTTGAAGAGCTCTCCATTGATGCATGTCCCCTCATTCCTATAATACAGGAGATTACAGGACTTGATGACTACATCTACTTGCCTAAACTGCAGGTACTGCAGGTGACGCGTAATGTTTGGAGTCATGTAGAGAAAATAGTGGCATCATTTTCTCAACTTTTGGAGGCGCGGGGGATGGGATTGCCCCTTGCGAGCCAGGATATCGTGCCTCTCGAGAAGTTGGTGCTCCGGTTGACCATCATGGAAGGAAAGTGGCCCGAGCTCTTGGAAGCGATGCGCGGTTGGCCATCCTGTGCTCAAGTTTACATCAACGGCTCGGTGCTCGAGAAATTGACTCCATCCCATTGATAGGAGTACCAAGAAGTATTGAATCGAGAGGCTTGGGGAAACACGGAACTGTGTTTCATCGACCCAAGACGGCAGCGTCCTTAAAAGCGCACGCGGCTCGGGTTTTGGGGAGGTCAAGGGGCTTGTGGAAAATCAAGTTTGAAGGTGGGATTGGGGGTGGGCCGGGAGCGAGAGGGAGGAAGGGGAGGAAGTTGGCTGAGTGAATATGAGTTATGGCGGAACTTGTTGGACGAGTACCGTTATCAGTGTAATTATTGTTAATTTTTCGAAATAAGGAAGAAAGAGTCAAGTACCCGTTATACATAATACCAGTGCGAACACATTCACCAAGCATAGCAAAGGGAGCATTCAAGCGAAATAACTCAACCTTTCGCGCTATGGTTATATCACACCAAGCGTTTGAATTTCCTCAATCAGTCGCGAGAACGCTACGTACCATCTGTTTGCGTATCGTCCAGACGTACGAACTACAAATAGCTAGGATGGATTTTTTTAATAACTTAGGGTGGCCAATGACCGATTAAGCGAAGGCGCGCCGGGGAACTAAATCGGTTCCTGGCATCGAGAAGAACAAGAAACAACTTAAAGGTAATTACAACATGGGTATATAGGATTTCTAGAATATAACCATATATCCACGGCCATAGGACTCTGAAAGCACCGCATCCCGTCCGATCTGCGCAGTCAACCAGAGTGCCGCCTAGTTAGTACCACGGTGGGGGACCACGCGGGAATCCTGGGTGCTGTGGTTTTTTGTACCGACTCATACATTTTACATCGCTCTGTTATTCTACATTCCTAAACATCAAGCCAAACATCCACCCCGATGGTCTACCGGTTTGTAGAAGAATTGTCGACCTTAGCATGGGGTATAAAATCGTCAGTGGATTTGGTAAACTTCGGATACGAAGGGTAGACTGCGGACCAATTGCTAGATAATTGATATCATAGAAGTGAAGCACAAATTCATGAAAGATCGACATTAATAAACCCTACAAAATGATAGGACCAACAGAATCCTGCCAAAATGTCGTGGTATTGTACCTCGAAGAAACCTTTTTTTTTGTGATCTTGGAAGCCGGTCAGATGCATCGCTCTGAGTCAGGGAGATATTCGAGATGCGCATGAGAATCGGTACCTCGGTATCCTTACAGTCATACGAAGCATCCCTATCTATATTTAGCATCACCGTCGTGAGCGAGGCGTGCGAATAAACCCATTCAGTAGTTTCTTCCCAATAGGGACTCTGACGATCTCAATCCTTGCATGCGATTGTGAGTTACTACCACTTACGTTGTTGTATGACTTTTGTTGACATGTCCCGGGTCCTTACAGATAGCATCGCTGCCATTGATCTTCGCGATACTTAGTAATATCCGCGATGCCCGACATCCCTGTAGAGATATTGCACGAGATTTTCAAGCAAAGTTTGTCCTCGCCCTTGCGAGTTCACCAACCATGCGAATTTCCATGGTACCTCGGCCATGTCTGTTCCCGGTGGCGAGCCTTGTTCTTCTCGATGCGGTCTACGTTCTGGAGTAACGTCGAGATCGAAATGCGGATCGGGGATTCCTGGGGTTCATTCGACCGTATGTATGAAATCGTAAATTTCTTTTTCGATTGCACTCGTGGGGCACCATTCTCTTTTACGTTTAGCATGGATATCCTTGGCGACGTCCGCTCAATGCTTAGGCATTTTATCGAACATTCGGCGCAGTGGGAAGAAGTGTCCGTTCAACTGAAGACACTTGTTGTATTCCTCCAGGGTACCAAGGGTCGTCTTCCGCTGTTGAAAAAACTGGAGATAATTGAAGATAGGTATCATCAGCCGATGCACAGCGAAAGTATGCAAAGTATCGACGCGCCTCGTTTAACGCACGTCGTACTACGGGATAACTCTCCATTGTTGCAAGTTCAATTGGTCGTCACTGACCGTTATTCACTTTCACCACACAATGCATCCTGAAAGAATCCTCGCTGCTCTTCGAGAGGCCAATAACTTGGTGGAGCTTACTGCTGAACGCTACAAGGATACCAGTGGAGACATATCGGTTCATCTTCCGCATTTGAAATGCTTGTCAGTCTCTGGGGTGGAACTCCTGACCATCTTAGAAACACCTGCTTTGCGACGATTGAGGATTGGGTTCCGATCAGGACAATAATGGCCTTGACGAGGCTGGCATTACAGTATCCTTCCTCCGCAGATCAGAGATCAAACTCAGCACGCTTGTTCTAAAGTGCGCCAGGGCAACGATTATCGAAGAGATCCTTCCATTCGCGCCCGAAGTTAACAATTTGGCTTTGCTCCAGGTCCGACGTGTTGCCGGTGTATTCAAATGGCTTGCTGAACGAGAACTTCAAATCAACAATTTAAGCGTAACATGGCAATTTACCATAGATTCAATACTTGCCGAAGAAGGCTTGTCAGCACTGCACGACATGATAACTAGTCAGCACCCTTTAGGTGATTCGAGGAATCCGAGTCCCAAAGAAGTAATTATCCAAACTATTAGTGGGGGTCAAAGGTGCCGCGGCGAGTTTGAAATCAGCGTGCAGGAGTAGGGGAATTCGATTTGGGTTCGCAGAAGAAATGCCAACATTAAATTGGGGTATCGAGACGTAAGCTCACAGCCTTAGATTTTGATACGTGGCCGGGTCCATAACGTTACTATACAAGTTATTGTGTTGTTATAAAGGCGAAGTATGAATTTCAGAGTTTATAGACAATTGAGGGTGAGTGAAGCAGTCTCTTATTATTTTGCAAAACATTGCAGCCAGTGCTAGTTAGTCGTCATATTTCAAAGTCGTAGCACATGTTCGTTCTCATATGTTCACACTGCCAAATTTGTCTTGAAGTTACGTCGTATAGTTGGTCAAATGAGCCGAGAGTTACATCGTCAACTGTGCCATGCGCCGGATGCAATATTCAGACCTCTGAAACATAGAGGACAGGAACATACGAGGACTTGCAGTAAATGGCCTGGTGAGAGAAAGGAAAACTCGCGATTGGACTATGATATTTTACACTACTGTATCCAAGACCTAGACTATCCCTGCCGAGTTAATATCATGCCGACCCACGTTCAGTCAGTCCCACCATAACACACTTGCCCCACTCGGTCTCAGAGAGTTTCTCGAGCTGGCTCACAGCCGCTGACTCCACGTCCTTCCGAAGTAGGACTCTAACCTGTTTGAGAGGGGATATAGCCCCTGCACTCGTGGGTTCGCGTGAGATTCGAATACGAGAGATGATGGCGTCCGCGAGGCCGTTAAGATCAGGTGTCAAACTATTGTCCGATAAGAGTAGAGATTCCAGTTTGGGTACGAGATAGGGTGGCAGGGGGACTGATGATGGAGGCGAAGAGGTGTCGGAGGACGATAACGATTGAGATGGCGTACTACCGATACTTTCATCGTCCAAGCCTGGTGGTGCCGACTCGGGATCTAAATCCAAGTTATGTGGACCCGATGGGGATATGGTTTCCGTCTGCGTTTGTGTCCTCGGGTGTCGATATATGTTCAGTCGCTCGATGAGTGATGGCCCGATGGGCGATCCGCGTAAATCCACGTGAGTGAGATGGGGCATTTTCTCGAGTAGCTGGACCAGCTGGGCGTCATCTAAATCTCTGGATGTAAAATGGGTGATGGACGAGCCCGAGCGATCCAATAATTGGACTGCGGCTTCCATGACGTCTACCGGAGGTTTCCAAAACCTGACGTTGAGATGAGTCAGGTTGGGGAGGACGAGCGAGGTGAGCAAGACGTTGACACATCCTGAGGTTGTATTGGTCAGAACGGTGAGCGATTTAATGCTGGTGCAGACGATGGGGGTGGGATGTGGGGGAACAATTTCATTGTTCTCAATCAGGAGCGATTCAAGGTTGGTGGCTTGTTGGAGTATAGTGGCGTAGTCGTCCCCGCAGATGAGGTTTCCCTTTAAATGGAGCTGTCTGATTTGCGACCAGGGAAAGGAAAATGAAGACGTTGGTGACAGGCAATTCTGTAGCGACAGACGCGTGAGACGGGGAGCAAGACTGAATGTCCTTCGAGGCTCTGCACCAACTGTCGCAGGAATACTATGGCCCTCAAGAATGAGGTATTCCAGGTCTGGGAGGGACAACGGCTCCGGGTGAGCTAAATGCGACAGACAGAGCCGGACATTCTTCCATCTATGAGAAAGCTCGACCAACCGGGAGAAGATAGGGTGGGTATGGGTGTCGAATGCTGAAGAGAATCGGAACGACAAGGGAAGCTGGCCTGAACGATCAATCAAAATGTTCAACCAACGTTCTGCGCGATAGGTGTAGCTGCCGGGAACCTGAGTCCAACCGCGCTCGACGAAGGCAAATGTTGTCCAAAGTACGGGGGTGGAAAGTGCAACGGCGCGCCATTGTTTGGAGACGTGGCTGAGCACAAGGAGACATGCGGTAGGATTAGGATTGTCGAGGTCACCGACAGAGACACATTCGAAGAATATTTGACCAAGTAGCTCAGGCGGTAAGCGATGAATGGGTGACGTGTTGCAGTAAGCGATGTGCTTCCACTTCCGCTCGAGTCCATCGTCAATGGCACGCTCAATGACGGGTTCAACATGCTCGGCAGATTTGAGAACGCGGAACGTCGAAAAGATGGAGAATGAGAACATGGGGTTCACAAAGCTAGTACGTGAAGTCACTGATATTTATTGAACATTAGTAAGATAAATACGACTACGGACTTCCTTTGCTCTCCTTATCTAGTAGACGTCTGTCAAGTGTCGTTAGTTTAGAACTGCAGACAGCTGTCAGATTGAGTGAGCTTACTGTCGTGCAGCCAAGATCATGTGAGCCTTGCGCTCACGCAAACTCGCTTCCCGTTTTGCTGCGCTGTCCTCCCATATCGCCTTGCCGCCTACCTCAGCAATTGCCTCAGGTTTGGAGACTCGCTCTTCCAAGTCAAACCGCGTAATAAGACTCTCCTTCGGTTTGGTCTGCACTGTGGTAGCCAAGCCGATGGTGGACAGAGGGCGCTGAGTCGGAGCATTGTTTTCCCTTGGAAATAATGTCCAGTAGGCCGGAGGTGGCTTTTAGTTCCGGTTTATTAACAACTCCCTGACCTGATGTATACCATTGGTCACTCACCGCATCTAGATACCCTCGCTCCAGGATCTTATTACTTGTCACCTCCACATTCCCCGTTCGCATTAGGTCATACCGTATATTGTCCCTGTGATATTACTTTCGTCAGCGTTGTTGCCGCGGCACGGCGAGAAACTCACACTGGGATGTGAGGAAACATATTTGAGATTGTTGTCACCTGTCAGAGTCGTCAGTCAGCATTCTGACCTGCACCAAAAAAGAGGGACAGCTCGCCATTTCTGGGGTGACATTTTTGGGTCTAAATCCTAGAGTGTCTGCGGCCGTCCGTTCTGCAGAATTGCTGCCTGGGCCAAGTGATTAGCTTGTTGGATATACACACGGAGAGAGAGAGAGAGAGAGAGATAAATCGCACCAGACGTCGCCCAGCGGACAATGAAGATAATGACGGCAAAGGCGACGACGACGTTGACGAGCTCACTCATGCGATGAAGAGACTAGATGGAACGGAGACACGGAGTGCTGGCCTGTGCCAAATGCCAAATATGGCCATCAAAACGTGCCACTCAGCACCTCCGCCCTCTAATTGTTCAATGTCAAATCATTGCGACCCTTACATTGCCCGTCGCTGACCCTGATGGACACACGACCACCGACCAGAGGACACATGAAAGGGTCATGAAGGCAGAGGTATAATACGGGCCTACTACTGAGGGTACCAAACGCAAGTCGCAGATATTTCCCACCAACAAACGTCGGCGGCCAGTTCAGGTCACTACTAGCGCGCTATCGAGCCTGATGTTACATCAATCTCAAAACCGCATCCATCATTCAACCTGCCCGGACACGATAGCCATACTTTTGTTCCCCATTACGATATATTATGACATATAGGTCCATGTTAAAGCTCTGGCCTGCCAGGAAAATAAGGTTGGCTCAGAGGCGATTCCGTGCTGCTTCGCGTGGGCAACAAATTCATTTGCGTAAGCTGGTCTCTAGTCGGCGGATAAGTAGTAGGGTCGTCAGGATTCTACAACACATATCAGAACCAAAGCAGAACGGTGGAAACAGAAAACAATCCTCACGTAAAGTTTCTGTGCCTTAAATAGCTGCTGCGCGGAAGCTGGAGACCCACTCAGAGAAGGCGAAGCCAGTATCCCTCGCCCGCCCCATATTTGAACGTCATGTTGCGCTGCCTTGCGCTTCCGATGGATCCAGATCCAGAACAACAATCCCCCAATCAGTGCTCCTCCAAGGACGCCTGCAACGGTACCACCTGCGATCGCACCAGTATCGTTTTTCACGGTTTTAGCCGAGCTTGATGATGATGATGACGACGACGACGACGACGAAGACCCTGATGGCGATGACGACGATGCGGACGAAGACAATGAAGAGGAAGACGATGTTGATGACGATGATGATTTTGGAGATGAGGTCACTTGCGATGCTGATGTTGATGTCGTCGTCGGAAGGGCCGTCGAGGTAGATGCAGCTGGACAAGTGTCAATTAACCTGTCTGCACGCTTCAATTCCGACCATACACACCAGCGCTAGAAGCTGCAGCGATATCGAAAGTGCCGGCGCCCTGCGTTCAAGTTGGTTACAGGGAGAAATTTTAATTGCCACTCATACATACCGACAAAGGAAGGTAAGCCCAGCCTGGAACGTTGGTGTCACTCGGTACAGTTTCAGGATACCTACAAATTTCATTCAGTAGCGCTTTCTTAACGACAATTCAACTTACTGTTGCACAAATCTGTAAGTGCAAGCTTGCGTGTAATTTGAGAATCTGATGAACTGGATAAGGTCAATATTCTTGGGAAGGGAAGTTGCAACATACGGGAGCCAAGAACCATCCTGACAAGCAGCGCACACGGAGATTAGCGAGTAGCGGATCGTATTACACGTGCAATTGTTGGGTTGCGCTGGAGTGTACAATTGCCCAGGTGAGAGAGGGCCAAAAGTGTACCCTGGACAAAGGCCATTGACTCAACTAACGGATCGATACAGTTGTAAAGAAAGGGCGCTACCTGGCGGGCATGGCTGCGTTAAATCTATCGCGACCTCACATGGGCCCTGACCCAGGGAGTTATATGCCTACAACCAATCAATGTTGAGCCAGGAGACGGATGATACGAAAAAAGGCATTCACCCAACCGAAATTGTTATTCGTACAAGTTGCTGTCTGAGCAACGACGGCTGGAACCGCGGCTAACGCAAGCCAGAAGACGTAAAATATCATGGCTTGGGGCTCCAGGGAGTGAAGGATGTGAGTTGTTCCTCCTAAAGGAGCTATGCGCGCCGGCTTGATGGCAAAGTACGTAATTTCACCTGAGTTTGATGGTTTCGCACAGCAACTACGCATGTGTGCTGATCGTGAGATATGTACGGTTGACTTAACCCATAGCCGTATTTGAATGACCAAAAGTACGACTGAAAGGCTGGAACACACGGGTCCCTGAGTAATAGAGTATCAAAGAATGTAGAGCATGTCGTTGATCCGATGGTGGCGTGTCATGAGAATTGTTTGGTTCGGCTTGGCAAGTCGTGCCTCGGCAATTCCCGGAGGTTAATTGAGCCGCTCACATACTTGGAATTGTGGGCCACCGCTTCACGTGGCAAGGTCCGAGGCCAGGGACTATAGGGCTTCATATAGCATAATCAACTCATTACTACGCTACGCTGTGACTACTTAATGATGGACCACCATATACGATCTTGTCAAAGAGAGTTTGAGCGTTTCCTTGTCGATATAATTACCTACCGAGTGAACACATGCCCGATGCAGACATATCCGCCAACCGATCCAATAAAATCTCCCTCTGCCCTGCTGACACCCTTTCCTAACCGTGTCTTGATATCGCCTGAGGAAACGACACAGTAATGCTCGGGAAGGGAAACCAGACCCGAGACTCGTGCGGCTAGACCCGAAAAATGGCCCCAAAAGGGGGGCGGTGCTTGAGCAGCACTCATGAGTCATCGTTGATCCTCCTTGTTGCCCGGGAATCAACGACTTGAGCTGCGAGAATCCCAAACGAAGCGCCCATGATGCTCGACAAGACTTTATCCGAAAAGGTGCAGCTCAGAAGAGATGGACGACGCTGAAACATAAGATTCCAGATGAGGTGATCCCGTCGTATGCGCCCTTCCCTGCTGGGAAAGATATCATGGGAAGGTTGGAGGATGTCGTGGTGCCCGACGTGGCATCGCATGTAGCTCGTTCTCCATCTCCTTGTTAGACGACTTGCAGCGTTACCGCTTCTCTCTCCCTTTTATCTGAGAGCCTTTTCCGCCATTTGCCGCTCTTTCTGGGATTTCTCAATTGTCATCGCCGCAGAGCTGCGGGGTATAAGAGCAGGTTGCGAATGTGAAGAAGGCTGTACAGTTCTGGTAAGGGCTATCGGTGAAGCTGGCTGTGGCAACAGGCTTCTGTCGAGCCAGAGCTATAGCAATCAGGACTGGGACCCACTGAGATGAGATCTATGAGAAGAGTCAGAACTGGAGGAAAGCTCAGTGACGATGAGACTAAGAAGTAAAAACTTACTATCACCGCAAGCTCTGGCGAAAACACCAGTGTCCGCCTCCCTGGCTGGACTTACATCTATATCCAAATGCCACAGAGTCAGATCGAGCATGTTGAGCGTGCTAGGGAGCGTTTCGTCGTGAAGAAGCATCATCTGATGTAGGCCGCATGGACAATCGTTCGTAAGCCTGAGCCTGCTTCGCTTCGGCCTCAGAAAGAACTGCTGCAACACCCAAACGTGCTTCGAATATAATGCCTACTGCCATACTATACCCTGTTGCGAATATGTTCCCCCACCGCTGCTCTTTACAAACATAGAGCTGATTACAATATTGTTGCAGCACATCCCCGCAGCGATGCCGCGCTTTACAAATATAGCCTCACTGTTGCAACTCGCAATTTGCCCATCGTAGATTACACCAAGGGCCCGGCCGCCGGCCAGAGGACACACGAAATGGAGGCAGACTTCAGACGTATTTTTTCATTCTTCCATAATACGGGCCTACTAATGTGGCGCTATGGCGGCCAGTCCAGGTCACCAGCGCGCTATTGGGTCTGGCGCCGTATCAATCTCAAGACCGCATTCATCGCTCAACCTACTTGGATACGAATGCTTTTGTCCCCCATTACGACATATTATGACATACAAAATAGATCCTATTTAGAGCTCTGGCCTGCCGGTAAAATCATAAGGAGGCAATTCTGTGCTTTCAGTCGTTGGCGGGGGCAACAGATTCATCTGCGTGAGCTGGTGCCTAGTCGGCGGATAGGTAGAAGGGTCATCAGGATTCTACAACACGTATCAGAACCAAAGTAGAACGGCAGAAGCAGAAGACATCCTCACGTAAAGTTTCTGAGCCTGATATACTACTAGCCGCTGCATAGAAGCCGGATAGCTACTCACAGAAGGCGAAGCCAGTATACCTCGCCCGCTCCATATTAGAACGTTGCGTCGCGCCGCCTTGCGCTTCCGATAGATCCAGATCCAGAACAACAATCCCCCGATCAGTGCTCCTCCAAGGACGCCTGCAACGGTACCACCTGCGATCGCACTAATATCGGTTTTGGCGATTTTAGGTGTGCTTGATGGCGATGTTGATGAAGATAATGACGATGTTTTTGGAGATGATGTCGAGGCCACTTGCGATGCTGATGTTGATGTCGCCGTTGGAAGAGCCGTTGAGGTAGATTCAGCTGGACGGGTGTTAATTAGCCGTTTGCACGCTTCAATTCCAAACAGGCGCACCAGCCCTAGAAGCCGCATCAATATCAAATGTGCCGTTGGCCTGCGTTCAAGTTGATTACAGGGATAAAGTTTTATTGCCATTCATACATACATACCGACAAAGGAAGGTAAGCCCAGTTTGGAACGCTGGTGCCATTCGGTACGGGTTCAGGAAACCTACAGACTCCACTCAGTGGCGCTGCCTTAACGAAAATTCAACTTACTGCTGCACAAATCTGTAAGTGCAATTCTGCGTGTACGTTGAGAATCTGATGGACTGGATAAGGTCAATATTCTTGGGGAAGGAAGCTACAACGTACGGGAGCCAAGAACCATCCTGACAAGCAGCGCACACGGAGACTAGCGAGTAGCGGATCGTATTGCACGTGCAATTGTTCGTTTCCTCTGGAGTGTACAATTGTCCAGGTGAGAGAGGGCCAAAAGGGTATCCTGGGCAAAGGCCATAGACTCAACCGACGGATCGAAACAGTTATGGGGAAAGGGGCTCTACCTGGTGGGCATGACACCGTTAAATCCGAAGCGACCTCACATGGGCCCTGACCTAGCGAGTTAAATGCCTACAACCGGTATTGTCAAGTCAGGAGACGGATGGTACGAGAAAAGGCAGTCACCCAGGTGAAGTTGCTACTCGTACAATTTGCAAATTGAGCAACGACGGCTGGAACTACGGCTAGCGCGAGCCAGAAGACCTGAAGGATCATGGACAGAGCGAAGGATGCGAGCTGTTCCTCCTGAAGGAGCTATGCGCGCCGGCATTAGTATGGCAAAGTACGTAATTATCAAACTCCACCTAAGATTGATGGTTTCGCACAGCAAATTCTCAGTCTGCACAGATGTGCTGATCGTGAGATATGTAAAATGGGTCGCAAGCTCCCAAATCGTGATGTCCTTGCAAGATCCCTTGACTCTGCTCCAGTCTTGGGCTGAAAACTATGTCTCTATGCAAAGCACGAGAATATGTCATAATTTGACACCTACCGGTGATCGCACAGTTTGATGTAAGCATCATAGGAAGGTTTTTATAAGTAGCACATATTTTTATCCATAAATGTGTTCCTTTAAATTACTCCGATTTTATAAAAGTTGGTAACTTAGGCAATGTGTTTCACGGACAAGCATCTTCCGACGCGCACACTCGCCAAAAATCGGAGTTACCTGATAGTGCGTGGTTTCGGAGATCTGAATATCGCATCCGGCGCGTGGCATAGTTGACGAAGTAATTTTCGACTCGTTTGACCGATGTGAAGACCAGCTTCACGACGTATCCTATATGAGACTAACACTTGCTACAATATTTTGGAAAATAAGTCAATTGTTTGTAAACTCTGGAATTTATACGTCGCTTTTATAACAACACAATGACTTGTACAGTAATGTTATGGACCCGGCCACATATCAAAATCTAAGGCTACCACATTCGCCCACGAGCTTACTCGATACCCCAAGTTAATGTTGGCATTTCTTCTGCGAACCCAAATCGAATCCCCCTGCTCCTGCACATCGATTTCAAATTCGCCGCTACACTTTGGCCCTTAAGAGGCTTTTGGATAATCACTTCTTTGGGGCTCGGATTCCTCGCATCATCCAAAGGGTTCTGACGAGCTATCATGTCGTGCAGTGCTGGCAAGCCTTCTGCGACAGGATTTGGTTTTATTATTATAAAGTCATGGCATATTACGCTCAAAGTGTTGATTTGAAAATCTCGTTCTCCTGTTTCCGCAAGCCATTTGAACACATTGGCAACATCTTGGACACAGAGCAAACCCAAATCATTAACCTCGGGTACGGATGGAAGGATCTCTTTGACAGTCGTTGCTCTGGCGTCCTTTACAACAAGCGTGCTAAGTTTGATCTTTGATCTGCGGAGGAAGGATAATGTTATGCCAGCATCGTCGAGGCCATTATACGCAACCTTCAATCGTCGCAAAGCTGGCGTTTCCAAGACGGTCAAGAGTCCCACCCCAGAGACTGACAAGCATTCCAAGTGCGGAAGATGAATCGATATGTCTCCACCGGTATCCTGGTAGCGTTCAGCAGTAAGCTCCACCAAGTTAATAGTCCCTCGGAGAGCAGCGAGGATTCTTTCGGGATGCATTGTGTGGTGGAAGTGAATAACGGTCACTGACGACCAATTGAACTGCAACAATGGAGAGTTATCCCGTAGTACGACGTAGGCGTTGATGCCCTGCATACTTTGGCTGCCCATGAACTGATAATATGTAGCTTCGGTTATCTCCAGTTTTTTCAACAGCGGAAGACGACCCTTGGTACTCTGGAGGAATACGACAAGTGTCTTCAGTTGAACGGACACTTCTTCCCACTGTGCCGAATATTCGATGAGACGCATAAGTATTGAGTGGACGCCGTAAAAGCTTTTATAGGTAAAATCTTCAAACGTGAAAGAGAATGGTGCCCCACGAGTGCAATCGAGAAAGAAACCTAATATTTCATACATACGGCCCCAGAAATCCTCGATCAATATTTCGATCTTGATTTTACTCCAGAACGTCGACCGCATCGAGAAGAACAAGGCTCGCCACTGGGAAGCAGACATGGCCGAGGTACCATGGAAATTTCCATGGTTGGCTAGCTTGCAAGGGCGAGGACAAACTTTGCTTGAAAATCTTGTGCAATATCTCTACAGGGACGTCTGGCATCGCGGATATTACTAAGTATCGCGTGGGTGATGAAGATGAAGATCAATGGCAGCGATGCTATCTGTAAGCGTGTACACAAAAGCTTGTGCCTAGCCCTGTTATCGCGGTGAGTGATTGGCGATGGTGAGAATCGAGGATGCTCGTGACGATGAGCCTGTAGGTGGAGGAACTGGGAACAAGGGCTGGCTCTATTTGCCCAGGTCAAATGTGACGTAGCAGATTTGCTGTCATATACTCTTCGTTGAGGTCAAATTCTTCGGTCATCAACTGGCAGCGCTCGTAACCTGTCATTCTCTAAGTCTTTCTTGACGAGAATATTTATCCCCGAATAAAAGATCTGCATTGAAGATCGCTGGGCATCACTCCTGTCACGCACCGGCTAACTTGCCGCCCGATTATCCTGCGCATACCGTGTACCCTCCTATTTCCAAGTACCTATTTCTCCTGCGTAGCGGGACATGTATCAACGCGTCACGCGTCACGTACAGATATGTCAAACATCCGCCCCTCATCTATGACGACTAAGCGAAAACGCGAGGACAGCCTAGAAGTAAATTCTCCCTATGGTCACTATCGTCGGCTATCACAAGTGATGTATCTGCAGAAGTTGCTATCCTCCATATCATGAAGGAGCATAATTTCAGCCCGAGTCTGTTGCGACAGATCTTGACTGGTCCGTTCATTTTGTTTGGATTCAGAACTATTTGATCCTATCTATTTCTTAGACCACCGCTTAGGCGGCAGCTTTTATAATGTACAATACCGGGACATGGCTGCTTTCGTTGGACTCGACCCTAATCGGAACATGAACGATGTCGCCACATTTGACCTGTACCGCTCGCGCATTCCTACATCGCTTTTCAAGTCCATTGTGGAGGATATGGACCTTTTACTGCTGCAGTATGGCCCCCCTGACGAGCATGAAACGGCAGAGGCGACATCCCGGTTCTTCGCCCCGGTGAGAAGATCAAGTTAACCCTCCTATTGCGATGACCGTTGTTCTCAGATCTTTAATCGCTTGATTGGTCTATTTGATTTTGCCTTCAGAAACCTGCCAGAACCTATCCTTGATGGCCGTACGAGTGGCAAGATCAAATATTACTTCGAGGCATTTGGTTCTGTTGCGGCTCTTTTTATAGAAGCCAGGCTAAAGATTGGTAGTAGAAAGGAGCGAATGGACGCAATTGCTCAAGTGATAGCAGAATGTGATGGTCAGCGTCCTTTCGATAATAATTTGCATCGATTTTGACCACATATTCATGTCGCAGCTTGCTGCTGGAACAACACGCGACAAGGGCTTCGTGTACCTGTATTCGGCATCCTTTGTGACGGGGAGGCGTTCCAATTCTTCTTCTTGTTTGATGGCTGCACCAAGCCTTTCTCATTCAGTCGTGGGACCCTCCCAGGAGTTGGGCAAGGTTTTACACTGGACGACTTTACACAGGCAAAAAGCTCTCAACCTTTCATGCGTGACCTGCGACAGATATGCGAGATCATGTTTGACCTGCTACTTCAAAGTTATATTTCGAGCTTGGATGCATACTACCAAAACTGCTTCGTTGGCAACGGTAAGGAGGAAGGGAGGCATGAATGGGAAGAGGCTCTCTGTCTTGCTAGTGATGCATTGGAAAAGTTTCGAGTTGCAGAAACAATGCGCCAAGACCCCGATAAAGCAAACGCAACTGTGCAAGACGCAATGGACATTCTCAAACGCAGGTATGACCCTTTGATGTTAATCCACATTGCATCTATTGGCTTATAATTCAATCTAGCATAAATAAGGTTCCGATCATTGACAAAACAAAGCTCATCATGAGCGACTGGGATGACGGGGAGGTATAAGTGTAATAGAATGTCTTATTCTAAGGGGCTTGAATAGGGTTAGGGAGCTTTTTTTTTTTTGTCTTATCACATAATATCGATCCCTAGTGATGTAACTGCAGTAACACGAGGGGTGCGGAGTGGTAGGTGTGTCTCTGAATCGTCACTGTTGCATCCACTGCTTCATAGCGCGACCCTCCATCCAAGCTGTCCAACCCAGCTATTACCTAACTCTGCGGATCAGGAAGATACGAAGAGATGAAGGAGGCAAGGTTTTGACTCGTGTGCGTCACTGCCACTACGTTCCCCGCTTTCCTGTTGCCCTGCGAGATTACTGTCATGCAAATGGTACTTTCATATCCTTATCTTTCGAATCTGACCATCCATCGTAACAGTGACATCCATAATCTCGAACCCTCCAACAGGATGGTCAAGTCGTCCACTAAGCTATACCACAATCCCTTAACCCTTCTCGCTCAACTTTGACAGTGCCGCGCGCCGCTCCCATTAGGTTTCAACGGATCCGGTTAAGCGCAAAATCGCCTCACGAGTATGACCTCTACCGTGACTGAGAGCGCCAGCCTCGTTGTGCTCGAAGAACGTATAGAAAAGGACCTAGCGCCTGCAGAGGAACAATGGTATATGCGGGTGTGGACGGCGACAGGATGGAGTGGGTTATGGGTTCTATGTGGTACGAAGGTACTGATTTATGTCTATGCATGGACTGATCCACTTCTGCAGGCCTAACATTATCGAGTCCTTCCTTCAGCTTGGTCGTGACCAGTCTTGGACGTACTACTAGATCTGTCTCTCGACACATGGGAAGGCGTGGGCATCTTGTACATGATACATTGGAAAGGTCTCAAAGTACACGTTGCTTCAACGTTATATAGCCTTGTCTATCACGCGAGCTGTAAGTTCCTGTATTCAGCCATCCAAGTCTTTCGGACCACATCGCTAGGTCGGATGACATCCCCTCCGAGGCCAATTCATTTTCCCAGCTGGTGTCATTTGCCGACCGGTCCGGAATTTTTCACACTCTCCTTACGGTACTACTGGTAATACAATTTGTGCAACTTATGTACCCATTTTTACACTGTTCAACCGCACCACCAGCGGCAGCAGCGAAACATTCTCGCTCGAGGCATAATACTGAACGCAGTTCAGGTGGACTTGGAACCTTCAATTGCAGATCAGGCCTGCTCTTTCAACCAGGTAAGGACGTGCAAACGCACCAGTGACTAAAATTCGTCTCAAATTTGTGCAAAAAGTCCCATCTCTTAGCCATCGCCCTGTCATCTTCGTTCAGAGCAGCCATGGCTTGGTGCGCTGATTTCGTAAACGAAGATGTATACAATGCAAACGTTGAACATGTCACTAATCAGCCTTGAATACGCCTAGAGGGATATGATCAACCACGCAGTTTGCCGAAAGTTGACACAAGAGACATACTTTGAGCAGCCTTGAACTCGTCAGCATACACTCCTTCAAGCATGTATCCAGGAAATCTACATGATCGCGCAACAACTGGTCCACCGTCGTTACCTTTTCAAGTTTGCTCTCTAGTGCGCGCCAGTTGGGCTCGAGCACCTCGAACGTCGCAAAAGCTAGGATCTGCTGGACGAAAGAGAGCATCCTGGCTCTTAAGAGACACACTCGAAGTCGCCATCTCTCCAGTTCGTCGTTCTCTGGTACGCGCTTTCGCCATGGCCCTGTCTTTTGTTCGATCCACATGGTAGAGAGGGATTGCTCGACGTGCTTAAGGTGTAGCAGGAACCGGAAAAGGAGCTGGTACCGCAGAACCGTCTTTCGCGAAATGACGAGAGACAAGGGGAATCGGACGTTGTAATCAAAGGTTAGTGAATCAATCGCTGACGTCTGAGGTTAGCATATGTCTCGTTATCGTCGACAGAGGAGTAAACACACCCGTTAGCGTTTTCTTGTCCTCTTTCTCCTTTTTGTGCTCGTCATGGCCGTGCCCATGCCCATGTCCATGGTGTCCCCGAGCCCCATTCACCTCTCCATCCCCTGCATCTTCTCCGCCCGGCGCGCCACCGGTGACGCTCACAACTTTCATCAAGAACTCGTATAGTCCGGTATCGGCCAGGGTGATCTTGATATCTTCGCGGAACAAAATGTCCTCCCCATGTGCGTCCGTGTTCAAGGCGAGTTCGAGGAGACTCTGCAGTTTAACCACGGACGCAGATTTGGACGGTTTCCTTAGCTCGGTATGTGACAAATCAAGGAAATGGGTTATGAAAAAGGACTGTGACAGGAAGAAGAATCGTGTGAGGGAGCGTAGTCGGGAGACAAGCTGTTGGTTTTTGAGAAGAAGCTCAAGGAGGGTATGATTAGCATGTGAGTATGCGTCTTCAAGGAACTTGTGGAATCTGATAGAGGTTGTTTAAGCACAGCTCGAGTTTCGAGTTATATGCGTGTACCTTGGATCATCCATCGCCAACTCTTCGTCATCTGGATAGTTTTGGTTTTGACTAACTTCAATTCCGCATTCCCGGATGACGTTGAGGTATTTCCCTGCCAGGAGTATCTTGTGCTTCCAACCTTCGAGGAGCGGCGGTACACAGGCTCCTCCGGGTAACCTGCCTCCTACGCTCCTGGCTAGAGGGACACCTGTCTGTCGTTTTGACGATAATGTTGACCCGTCTCTTAGCTGCATGAAAATTAAGCACATACTGAAGAGTGCCTGAAGAACAACGCACCGTATACCGCCTTTCCCAATATTCATCCGTATAATCCACTTCCAATATCCCTCGATTGATAAATTTACTTTCCTTCACCAATAGCTCCTCGTATGAGTCCACCAGTTTCCCAGTCGTGATCCACTGCCGAAGCATGTTCGCGTAAGGCTTACCCGCCGCATTCAACAAGGCGCCGTACAACTTGCTTGCCGTCGGATCGCCCGACATGTTTTGCATTCTTTCATAGATGATGGTTAGCACCTCGCCTCCTTTTACGGCAATACCACTACCACCAGCAACGCCCAGATTGTTGCTGTTGATCTCCGACAAAACGGCCTTGAGTTTTTCCCCTCCGAGACCCAGCGCCTCATTCCTTGCCTCCTCTTCTGGGTCTATCTCAGAGGAGGATGAAGAGGCGAGGGAATTGGAAGGGTCATCATCAGCCGTTGCAAGTTCGAGGATGAGTTGATATATGAGGAAGAGGGTGTGGACGGTTGGGTGGACGTAGAACCAGAGTTTTTGGAGAGAGAAGGTGGAAGAGGTGTTGAAAGCATGCTCTAGTTGACAAAGGAGGGTTTGGTAGTCCTGTGCGGTGTCAAGCAAAGTTTGGTGGTCAGAGAAGGGTAGGCACCTTGAGCATATCGCGGACCGCAGCGCATAGGGCATGATTGACGAGACCAAAGTCGAGATGACTTCGTTGCTCGACAAAGGCGGTGATTGCAGTGTAGTATGTGCCGAGTGGGAGAATGCGTTCCACCAGGTCGCACAGGGACGTATCTTGGGCGATTGAGCGATTATAGCAGAGTGTGTGAAGTAGAAACTGACCTAGTGAACTGGACTGTAGCGAATTGAATGCCCTGTAATGGATCGTCGTCCTCGGGTGAGTAATCAGGGTGGAAAGTGATATAAGTTCCTTCGATGCCCTGGCTTAGGTGGTTAGGAACCCTGAGTGAATGCGCTGATTGCGTCGAACATACGATCAAGACGGATAATAAGTCTTCGAGGATGAGGGCTTCCTGGATATCGAGTGGTATACGATCCAAGGGCTCTTGCTTCGCTTTCCCCTTGGATTTTGGGACGGCGTTGGAGGCGCCGACGCGTGAATTGAGGGGCGCGCGTACAAAAGAAGTTTCAGCGATAAAGGATGGCTCGTCGCGAGCTACACGAGTGTTAAGGTCAACTTGTGGGTTCTGTCAAGTGCTTGCCACATACCGTTGCCTCTAGAACCTCGAGAATGTACACCGTCATGCAAATCGTCGTCGGTACTATCGTGTGGGAGTCTACTCCGACGCACGGATGCGATAGTTCCAGTGATCTAGACAAGAGGTTGTTGAGTATTAACCATGTTCGAGAGTGTGTATTTGACCTTTGTGTACTCTTTCGCGGATAGAGTGAGGTTTTTTTTGCGAGATGCTGCGCGAGATCGTGGTGTGTATGGATCCATAATTACACTGTGGTATTCTCAAACATCAAGGGGTTTAGACTGTATGATCGGTAAGTAATAAGCGGCGGTGTCGCACGTGGGCGCGCTCGGCGAGCAACAAAACGCGCTACCTGGCACCGCCTTCTTATCTTACACTCATTTCAACCGAAAAAAAAACTTTTGTGTTTGTGTTTCCTTCGTTCTTTCAACTTTCATCATGCAGCGGTGTGTCCGCAGCGCAGGTCATTTTATTTCGTCTGTTTCCTTGTTCGCTTGTTCTTAGTTCTGCAGTGTTCCTGTCGCGCTCATCCCGGTCTCTGTCCACCCGCACCTCACCGCTCCAGAGCCAGCTCCTCAGACGGGTGCCAGTGTCGACTCCATTATTCAAGGGACCCAAGCTCAGTGCACCGTCCAGCACCCTTGTTTGTCTCTCCCAATGCTGGTCTCGAACAGTGTCTAATTGTAAGTCCTAGGCCACCGCAACAAAATCCAGATGGAGGGGATTCCTCCAATTTTTGGGTCGCGCGACGTTGATAACGATTTTGGGCAGCGCTGGAGCGTTCTATTACGTCACGTATCGCGAACGCCATCCTGGTCCACAATTACCTCCAGACCCTACAAAAAAGACTATTGTCGTCCTCGGTAGCGGATGGGGTGCAACAAGTCTTCTTAACACGATAGACACAGCCGAATACAATGTCGTAAGTATTCGGTATATGACCAGTTTTTGATGTCAATAACGCGTTGCAGGTTGTCATTAGTCCTAAAAATTTCTTCCTTTTCACACCGCTATTGCCCAGCGTTGCAGTCGGCACTCTTAATCCCCGCTCTATCATCCAACCCATTCGGTACATCACCCGGCACAAGACGCGTGCCGTCACGGTGATCGAAGCTGAGGCGCAGGAAGTCGACGTGAGTATCGGCCGTTTCGTTCACCCGTTCATCTAACTCGGCGCCACTGCTAGCCCTTGAATAAGACCGTTACATTCATAGGTGCGCTAAAAATACGTCATTGAATCGATGACGCAAACATTCACGTGTTCACTGCTGAATAGACAACTCCGAAATCAGAGGCGAAGTGTCGCGCAAGACGATTTCTTATGATCATCTCGTCTTTGCTGTCGGCGCCGAAGTTCAGACTTTCAACATTCCCGGTGTCAAGGATCATGCTTGTTTCATGAAGGAACTGGCTGACGCCGAAAAAGTGAGTATATGCGGCGTTTCGTAACCTCTTTACTCAATTTCTGTTTATAGATGCAAAGACAATTCCTGGACTGTGAGTTCTTTTACGCTTTACATTGATTCGCATAATCGGTATGCAGGCGTGGAAACGGCAACCTTCCCTGGTCAATCAGAGAAAGAAATCGATCGCTTACTTCACTTGGTGCGTCTGACGTGTTAGACATGGCTAGGTTTGTACTGAGGCGTGTTATAGGTTGTCGTAGGTGGTGGACCGACTGGTGTTGAAGTTAGGTGAGTCTCAAGAGTAATCCCGTTTCAATAGATTCCTGAACACAATCAGCGGCGAATTACACGATTTCTTAGAAGAAGATTTGAGGGCATGGTACCCCGAGCTTTCCGGCAGAGTTCGGATAACTTTAGTTGAAGCACTGCCATCTGTGTTACCTACGTTCAGCAAGCAGTTGATCGAATACACCGAATCCACCTTCAAAGAGAGTAAAATCAATGTATTGACAAAGACGATGGTCAAGGAGGTATGTCGCGTCATGCTATTGTTGAATTGGTTGTTAAGATCTGCAGATAAAAGAAAATAGTGTCATCCTTCAAATGCCCGATGGCACTATCAAGGAAGTTCCTTGTGGATTGGTGGTTTGGGCAGCGGTATGCTAAATATATTCTCTTTGTCTGCATGGTTGGCTTGACGTCATTTAGGGTAACAAGCCGAGAAAGCTCACACAAGAGCTTATGTCCAAAGTTTCTCATGCTCAGACCAACAGGCGTGGTATCGTTGTTGATGGTATGTTTCGATCCAAACTGCCTGCTTTTGATTATAACGTGTGATTTACAGACTTCCTCCGCATGAATGGAGCTGAAGATGGCGTGTTCGCTATCGGGGACTGCACAGCGACGTCCTATGCTCCCACAGCCCAGGTCGCCAGTCAGCAGGGAGCTTACCTTGCCCGACTGTTCAATCAGCTAGGAAAGCGGGACAATCTTCAGAACAGGTTGAATGAACTGGAAGTGGAAGAAGCTAGAGTTACGAACGAGGAAGACAAGGCAAGAGTGGCCGAAGAGGTTGCGTCGGTCAGGAAACACCTATCGAAAATCAAGCTTAGGCCATTCCACTATTCGCACCAGGGATCGTTGGCGTAAGTGTCGTGCAGACGATGATGCTGCTCAGTCATGCTAATACCCTTCCGAACAGGTATATTGGTTCAGAAAAGGCTATCGCAGAGCTACCTTTCATGAATGGCACTGTGAGTCCCATAATGCGGATTATGAAAAACGCTGATCCAAGTGGCCAGATTGCAAGTGGTGGTGTAGCCACTTACCTATTCTGGCGAAGCGCATATTTGAGTACCCTCTTCTCCCTCCGCAATCGAACCTTGGTTGCAACAGACTGGTTAAAAGTCAAACTTTTTGGACGGTACGTATTCTTGCTTGCCCTCGAAGTTGTCGGTATGTCTCATACGTCTTGTCAATTAGTGATGTCTCTAGGGAGTGAACGCATCAAAAATTGATTTATTTATTCCGTTATAGACCATACATAGATTAGTACTTTACTTGGAATCACCTATAGACATTCAGATACCATACTTAAGTAGCGTCCACTGCCCGAAGCATTTTGATTGCAGAGTTTATTGTTCGGATCAGCGACCAGCACGGACTTGAGCTGTCTTTGCTGTTGCCTTGTCCGTGGAGAGAATAGAAGCGCTACCGCCGTATTACGTGTTGCCAGAGCGGAAGTGTTGCGCTAATGCGACATGTGCCATTGAAGCCAGCCTCCAGGCAACGGCCTAGCCATACTGAAGGATGCACTAGACCCATCCAAACGCATATAAAAAGATGTTCTCCAGAGTCGCAGAGTTCTTCAGATCCTTGCTCAAGTGTTAAACGTAAGTTTGTGCATGTCCTAGGTGAACCGGTGACGGCCGCTGACTGTTGTTTCTTTCTCTCTTTTCAATTGGGTTAGACATATCGTAACATGAAGTTCTTGTCCATCGCTATCATAGGATCACTGTACGCTGCGATGGTAATCGCGGTTGCTGTGCCGCTTACTGGAAATAACGTGGAAGAGACGGTGAGTAATGCATGACGGTTTTTTGGTATCACTGATGTATGTGTTACGCAGGAGTTGAAAAGCAATGAGCGTGTCATAGGCGCACCTGTCATTGACGTTGTCGTAGGAGCGCGCAATAAGGACGACGTTATCGGCGGGGGCTCGCTCGGCTCTTTGGGTGGTATACTTGGTGGACTAGGCGGACTTTGAGAGACCCTTCTATGTCCTAGTACTTGGGAGGAATATGTGTAAAGAGAGGCGAATGACTTGAAACGAATGTTGAGACTGGCGGCGGACTCGGAAGTTTCCGAGATTTGCGGCTACTTCCAGGTGTTGGAATGATTGCCCCTGTCTTCTGCGCATTCATCGATATCTCTCAAGTCTAACGCACCATCCTCGCGCCTCGTGCCCTTAGCTCTCAAGTCAAAAGTCCCTTGCCTCACACGATTCTTGGTTCACCGCCATCATTCGTGTTCTTATATCCTGACACCATCACTTCCAAGAGCCAGTGCACAACTTCTTAAAATTCTCCATCAAACATCTTCATTTCCTCAGTAGACATAGTGATGACAGACACTGGTTCACCTGGATCTAGTGGGTCAAATATGATATATCTCGGCTTGATCAAAGTTTGAGTTGTACATGACAGAAGCAGACATGGAAGAAGCTGTTGCTATGCGCAGGAAGCAATACAAATGCCCCTATTTTTGTATTCTTGTCATAGGAAGAGCTAATGCAGGCAAGACTACAATCCTTGAGAAGGTTTGTGGTGTAGCAAAGGGAACAAAGCCAGTCTTTATATATGATGAAGAGGGTAAGTTTGACATCAAAACCTATGTAAATCTACTTTTCTTCAGTGTCTTTCAGGTGATGAATTGGAACCTGATGAGACCCATGTAACACCATCAATTGAGGTGAGTTGATTGGCCAAATATCCTTGTGCTCACTGAGGATCATTGAATGGTAAGAGAGGCATTCATGATATCGAACATCAGATTACATATGAAGGGAGCAACTTTATCTTCCATGACTCTCAAGGTTTTGAATCTGGTGCAAGAGAGGAGCTAGAGGTTGTCTGGGACTTCATTGAGAAGAAGTCCAATGCACCTCATCTGAGAGATCAATTACATGCAATTTGGTATTTTGGCATTGGTACTTCAATGCACAATCAACTGATCTCAGGTTTCATAGGTACTGTCTACCCATGGATAGTGCCCGCCCAATTCTGCCTACAGAACTTGAGTTCTTTAATAAAGGAACAGGAAAAGGTAAGCCATGAAGCCAATCAATTCCTAGTGTAACAGTGAACAAATTATACCTTCTCCCCATAGCTCCTTTGGTGGTTGTCTTCACTAAATTTGATGGTCTAATAGTGCAAGAATCTGGAAAATTAAATGACATAGAGGATGATGAAGTTAAGTGGAACATAGCCAGAAAGAATGCTGAAATTACTCTTCAGAGGGTTTATCTGCCTAAAGTTTTTGAAACCAAATATCCTCCAAAAGCATATGTGTGTTTGGAAGGTGAGAACAATAAACTTCAAGATAGAAATTATGTTTTTTTTTTGGAATAGATATGGACATGCCAGAAAATGATTGTCCTGAATTGACTAAGAAGACTGCTGATGTGATTGATGATGCTAGTCTGCGAGAACTTTTTGTTTCAACACAAAAGAACAACCTTGATCTTTGTGTTCAATATGCACTTGAGTGAGTATTATGTTAAATCTGACTTTCAGTTGTTGAGTCTTTAGACATGTCCTTCGCCGAGACAACACCACATGGGAAGATGCTTTTATCATAGCTCTCAGCAAGTTTCCTCATTACTGGGTATTTTCAAATAACATGTCATGAATGTTGAAAAACTGAGTTGAAAATGATAGGCTGGCAGAGAAGTATGTTTAGTTTGTACAGAAGACATGCAGTTTGCAGATGACATTATTGAAGCAGGATGTGAGTACTACAGTGAATTGCTTTTCTTTAATGGTGTACTTTGCTAAACAGGCCCAGGATGAAGGGCATGATGTATGTTCCACTTTTTGTTACCCACACAGTTTTTGAATAACTGGAGACACAACATTGCATCAAGCAACATGATGAAATTGATGTGAGTAGTACCACAAAATTTCAACTGTAGGTCTGACACCTTTAAAAATATTAAGTGGGTAAGTGATATTGAAAAAATCATAAACTTCAATGTGCACTGATATTAAAACAAACAGTTTGTGAGTAATATATTCATTTGCAACCAGGAAGTTTATCATGAGAAACAGGAAGTGAGTGATAATACTACATCTTCTGTGGCAAACTCTCATCAAGTATGACCTTAACAGATGGTAAGGAATACCTCTTTGAGAAGCAGTTCAATTGGCATATCATATGGTCTCATGCCATGACCAATGGCAGGCAGTGAGTGGCAACACTGTGACTTTGGCCAGCCATTCACATGTCATGCATTATGCCACACAGGATGTAAGTGCACCCACTTTTGATGGAAAGCAGTTTCATCATGTTCCCTATGACTTATAGGAGGTAGTGCTACACTGTATTACTACTTTCTCCTGGCAGATGATCACATGCCAACAGATGGTGAGCTGCAATATATTGACTGCAAAACAGTCTGACAACATCCATGGCCACTTAGGCAGTAGGTGGCACTAAACACATATATATAAAGTAGTCTCATTTCATTCACAGGAAGTGAGTGACACCTGTCAGATGTCTATAGGGATGCTTCAGCATTATGCGTTGGCAGAATGTGAGTGAGTATGCATGATCCTTTACACAGTAATTTCATATGGGGAACAGGAAGTAAATGATATTACACTTCTTTTGCCAAGCTGACCAACACATTTAATTCAACAGAGAGTGAGTACTAATTGCATTATGTTCCAACCATAACAAATCCCATTGTCTCAACAATAGAGAGTATGTAAACAATCAATGGTTTGATGGCTAGACAAATTCATTGTGTATATGCTCAACAGAATGTGAGGAATATCCACTTGGTGTAGCCCACAAGACTCATTTTATAATTAATAGTATGTAAGCAAGAGTTCTTTTTTTTGCTAGGAAGTCACAAAGTCCATGACCAACAGCTTGTGAGTTTCACTTTTTTTTTTCCTTTTTGACAGGCAATCTATGGTATCACATCTTGTTCCATGACTCCAGGAAGTGAGCAGTATTTGCTTATCAGGCACCCTCATCATATCTACTTCCATGAAATCAGTATGTGAGTGACACCACATTTTCATTTTTGACATGCAGTCCTGTCACATCTCATACATTGACCAATGACAGGATGTGAGCAATACTACATTTAGACAGTCTCTCAGTGCATCCCATCCCATGACCAACAGAATGTGAGTAACATGGTGTCATTCTTTTTCTTTGCCATGCAGCCTCACCACATTTTAAAACAGTTTGTAAGTGGTGCTGCAGTTTCTTCTTTGCCAGCCTGTCTAATTTATCTCACCCCATGACCAACAGGACTCAAATGTCAGTGACATTGCAATTTATCCTTTGCCAGACAGTCTTATCACATCTCATCCCATGGCAAACAGCATGTGAGTGAAGATGCAGTTTTTTCCTTCAATCCCACCCCCATCTAATCCATTGACCAACAGGGAGTGAGTGATACCTTCATTTTTTTTTCATTTGCAGCCAGGCAGTCTCACCCCATGGCCAATAGCTTGTGAGTGATTGTCTTTGCCAGGCAGTCTCATCACATCTCATTCCATGATTAACAGGGTGTGAGTTATACTGTGTCATTTTTCCTTTGCCAGTGTCCCATCACATGACCAATAGGTTGTGAGTGACATTGCATTTGTCTTTAACAGGAAATCCCATCCCATCATCACATGACCAATAGCTTGTGAATTACTTTTTTATTTCTTCCTTTTCCATCTTATTTCATGACCAACTCAGGGTGTGAGTGATACTGCATTCCTCTTTTCCCTGGCACTCTCATCACATCTTAACCAATAATCAACAGCTTGTGAGTGCCAACACTGTATCCCTTTCTCTTTGCCAAGCAGTCTCATCACACTACATCTCATAAGCTTGTGAGTGCTAGAACATTTTTTCTTTGTCAGATACTATTCAACACATCCCACAACACCACTTGACCAATAGAATGTGAGTGTTTTTCCTTTGTCAGGAAGTCTCATTACATCCCATTCAATGACCAACAGGATGTGAGCATCACTGCCTCTTTTCTTTTCCTGCAATTTCATCACACCCATGACCAATAGCATGTGAGTGATACTAGTACCTTTCTTTTCTTTTCCAGGCAGTCTCATCACATCACATGATCAGCTTGTGAGTGATATTGCTTTCTTTAATCACCAGGGAGCCTCATTACATCTTATTCCATAACCAACAGGCAGTGAGTGGATTTTCATTTTAATTTGCAAAGTGACAGTCATTACATCAAATCTTATGATCAATAGAGAGTTAGTCATGTTTTCTGATATAATCTATTATCACCATTTCATATCACATTCAACAGAATGTAAGTGGTGTTACATTCCTTTCCATCAGACAATTTTGGCCCACAAGTAACAGAAGGTGTGTCACATAGGGTTTTGCTTGGCCATGCTGATCATATTTGTCTATAACCAACAGAGAGTGAGTGCCACTACCAAAGTAGACTGACTCATCTCATCCCATCTGGCCCATGTCATGACCTATAGAGAGTAAGCCCAGTGTGTTCATCATGGCTGTTTCATCTTACCTCAAAGTTGCATGACTAACAGCAAGTAAGTGATGCTGCCCTGGCAAGCAACCTGACACACCTCATACTATTTATTATCACTTGTGGTCAATAGTTTGTAAGTAACATTGCACTTATTTCAAATCATCTCTCTCTAATATACATATACACCATACTTGATATTATTGTTAGTTTGTGAGTGCCAATGTGGTTCTTTGCATCATCTGACTCTCCAGATACATCCCTGTTTCTCAAACAGAAAGTGAGTGGTATTGCACTTCACTTCCTGTATGGTATTCCCATCCATAAATGCAGAGAGTGAGCAGAATTACACTTCTCTCAAAGCATCATGATATGAGTTTGACAGAAAGTGAGTGAATCTCTACTTTTTATGTGCTGTCTTATGTATTTACAATCTTATCAATATTTACAGATTGTAAGACATTAGTTCAATTTTCTCAAACTTTTCCTGATAACATTTCCAGGTAAGTAATCACAATGTTGAGATATCAATGGCCATACTAATATTACTCAGCTTGTATGTTCTCTCTACTAAGCTAAATTCCTACATAATTTCACACTTCCTGTTTTCAGCCCCAACTTCTCTCATCATTTGGAAATCATATAACACAATTCTCAGAAACTGTAAATTTATTGCCTTTTTTGTGGTATTGCAACCTTAATTGATGCTGTAACTAGCCTACTGCATGTCAAATCTTAGCTGGTAGTAGTAGTGCATCTTATTTTACTTTCTTGGACTTACATTTTACAGCAATCACTATCATTGCAAAACTGTCATTTTGGGTAGCAAAGCCAGCTGAGGAATTAATCATTGCTGAAGAAATGCCACTATTTGAACAATCAATCACGGAAGCTTCTTACCAGTTCAAAAGAGGAGGTTATGTGGAAAAACTGAAGAGTTGCATTACTTCTGACTCTTTACCTTCTGGTTATGATGATTTAGTTCCATTCATGTTTGCCCAAACTTGTAGTATGTGTTATTAACACTTTCAACTCCATGATATCTCAATGGCCCATCATTGCAGTTCAAACCCTTGCCATAGGATAAATCATGGATCACACCAGACCCCAGAAATTCATTGGCAGTGCCTTGGCACATTCAATTTAGCTATGGTCTTTGTTGAATCTCCCTTTTTGACTCCTATGCAATACCTCAAATACCACGACCCTTTTGTTCAAATGAATCTCCAGTATTTCAGTTTTACATAAATTTCATCCAAGGCTACTATCCCCAGACCCCACAATTCTATGGCCTAGATTTTGCACAAGTAGGAGCTGAATTGAATGTACATTGTGCTTCTGTCCTGGGCCTAGCACACCATACATAGCATGCAGATAAATAGGTTTGTTGAAAAGGATAGCATGGCAGGCTGGGGTCACACTGCAGATATACTATACAGATGTGGATGCTAAATTTGTTGTCACTCGAGCCTTACTAGCACGGTTAGGGAATAAATAACACGGGCAGTGTTATATGATTCCCTGGGCTGCACTGCAGTGCCTAGCCAGGGCCTAGGTCCTATTGTACCTTTTGCCACCGCACGGATCCGTTGACATATCGAAGTGCAGAACTTACGGTCAAATCTGATTTGTAGATTGAACGTGATTCCTTGGGAAAAGAGCAATGCAGATCAATAATCAATTACACTAACAAGATTCCGAATCATCACGTTTCAACTTTCGGTTCCGGGCAATCTCGTGCCAACGCAACATTTAAATAAAGAAGGCTCACATCAATCATATACTCACAAGGCGGCAGCGACCACATTTAGCCTGGAACACTGGCAGATTAGCTAGTCAAGCTAGTCAAAAACGAACCTGCTAACTATAACATACTTCCTGCGGACTTCTGTCTATGTTATCCTGCCCGCGATTGGAGCTCGATGGCTGGCATATGGGCCATGTACCACCCGGTTGGGGGCGAGCAGAAATTTCTGCTTTGCCGAGGCTCAAGGAACGGAGGTTTGGTCGCTTAGCAGCAAGGTCGTGCTCGAAACATTTGAAGTCGGCTTCGATCCGTCTACGGAGGGGGAATTGTAATGGTGGAGTCGGTACTTGTTTTTCGTAAAGAAACACAACACATGCCAACAATCAATAGGAAGTACGGCCGGGTTGAAATTACTTCCGAATGGCATCACAGTGCATCAACATCCGATTATTATCTCTTGTAAGTATCTGCTTTCATTCAATGAGATCCAATTCAGTGACATGAAGGCATCGACATAAAAGTACGCGTGTGAGCTGCCGTAGGGAACGGCAGCGGAGTGACTGCGCGAGTGTCGCGGACGATGGATAACCTCCCAAGATTATGCGCACAAACCCGTTTGATAACCAGAAACCTCTGAAACGTACGGTGAGACTGCAGCGGAGTCTCTTCTTTTTGCGCAGCACTGTTTATATTGATCCCAGCAATTCTGCTACATAGATACACACCACTTTTATATATTCAAACGTAAAGGGGCCTCGTTTTATCAGCTTAAAAGATCTCCATATGCCTGTTCTCAATCGCACATCCCTAGGTCCTCCGAGGTCGTTCCACTGTGCCAGCGATAATGTCCTTCGGCACAATTCCTCCCTTTCTCCTAGGCAAAGCAGCAGATACCCATAATCAGCCTCCTCCAGATAACGACCTCTTGCTGGTAGAGCGTGTCGATATCTTCATTGCTGCCCTGGTTGGCTTTCTTGCACTTCTCCGCATTCCTCGCTTGCTTGCTAGGCTCTGGAAATGGTCTGAATGGTCTGAAGGCCATTTTCTTCGTTTTAAAGTAGGAAACCGATGGGCACTATCAAGTCCTAGTGCTAATAATGCTAACCCGATAAAAAAATCGCGGTCTGACAAGCCAGAATTCGCTATGACCTGCGAATCAGACTCATGTTGCAACCAAACTGACCAACAACATTTCCGAGTCAGCACTCTAGAGCACCCACGAATCACGTATTCACCACATATACCAGCTTTTCCCGCCTTCTTACGACCTGTCGCCGAATATCTACGCTTGTCCATTATACCCGGATATTCTAATTCACAGGTCCTAGTCATGCTGGTGTATTTGGGGATTTTGTTATTTGCGCTCTTCTATCGTTCCGACTTCTTCAAGAACCCAAAGCGGCCAGGTTTAGTTGCTGCCTCTCAGTTACCGTTTGTGTTTGCATTCGCGGCAAAAAATAATGTACCTGGTTCCCTCCTTGGAATCGGATATCAACATGTGTGTTTTTTCGTTGCCTAGCATCAGCATTTGGTCACGTTCATTTCAGCTAAATTATTTCCACCGTTATGCCGGGCGTTTGGTTGTCCTTGCGGTCAACGTCCACGCCGTCGGAAATGGCACGTACCAAATACTATCCATTTGCCTGCGTATTGATTTCGTGAAGTCTATCGATGGGCCACCTTAGGGACCAACATTTCTCTCTCGCTCCGCCGTCCGTCCAATATATGGGGCCTGGTGGCTCTGGCTTGCATGAATATTATCTTTGTGTTCTCTATCCCCGTCCTTAGAGCAAGGGCATACAACTTATTCAGAATCACTCACCTCGTGGGTTATCTGCTCGTTGTTCCTGCCGTAAGTGGATTCTCCTATATGTACGTGTGTTTTAAACCCATAGGGCACTAGTTATACCTGCATCATCCGACCACTCTCCCATTTATTATCGCTATTTCAGCTGTCTATCTCCTGGACGTAGTGCTTTGCTTACTCAAGACGCGCATCGTCACGGCAAAGATTCGTCCCTCTGTCGACCCTTTCTGCGACATGCGTTGAAATTTCATCACTCAATTATGGTTGGCGGGCCGGCCAACATGTTCGGATACGAGTTCTGTCCTTATCCCTTGGATGGTTCAGCTGGACTGAGCCTCATCCATTCACTATCGCGAGTGCTCCGGTCACATCAGAGGGAGGTCATGCAATGGAAGGGCTTGTTTTGATTTGCAAAAAGGCAGGTGGATGGACAGGGAGGCTATTCGACATGGCCAAGGCTTCCCAATCAACTGAATCTGGTGTCAGAGGTACCAGTCGGACTATCAGAATTTTAATTGAGGGCCCGTATGGTAATTCAATCGCTCGGAAATCTGTCAACGATTAACGTCATGCACGATAGGAGGACCCGGTCATGCGATGTTCGATTCATACTCTGCTGTCGTCACGATTATAGGCGGTAGCGGCATTACATTCGCATTGCCGATTATTCAAGACCTGGTGCAAAAAGGTTTGCGTGGTGAAGGTCGTGCCAAGGTGATTAAACTCGTGTGGATAGTCCAGAATTCAGGTTCGCCCGCGTTTCATAGTCTAACGTCATACCCCTTACGATGCGGAAATATTGTAGATGCCACGACACCTCTATTGCCTGTCCTCGCGTCACTGGTCAACTCGTGCCCCTACTTGACCATCTCTGTCCATTATACTCGCACTTCGTCTATAGAGGTGAAGGACTGTGACTATAGTTCTACCTTTAGTCCTAGCAGGATCCCAGAACAAGTTTCGATAGGACATCAAATAACAATGTACCCAGGCCGTCCAGGACAACGATATCTTGTCAGCGTGATGGAAAATGCCATCGCACAGGCAACTAGAAATCTGAGGGACGCGAGTGGAACTTTATCAAATCGCAACCCTAGTGGAATGCTGGTCGGCGTTTGCGGTCCCCCAGGGATGAGCACGGACGTTGTTGCCGCGGTATCTGGCATCAGGTCGAAGATGAAAGCTCGGATTGGAGGTGTGGAAATGCATCAGGAGTGCGTTGATCTTGCTTCATGTTTTGGATGACAGCTGACTCGAGGCTCCAGGACATTCAAATTCTGAGTTTTTCTGTCTGATATGTCGGCCAATGTATATCAGAGATATAAACACCAGGTGACAAGTGTAGTAATAGAGTTAGTTATGTGCCGACATGTTCTGTAATTTGCCTTCCTGTAGAGTTACTGACCTTCTTCCTCCTTGTCTGTTATTTGCTTGCTGGCATAGCAGAATCAGACAGTTTGCCGTTTTTAGCCAATTGATATAAAGTCGTTGCCTGCCGCTGTCATGGGAGTATTAGTACAGAGTCCCATGGCCACTATTTTCGCCTTTTCAGTCACATTCGTAGTTCTCCTCTTGCGCATTTCTGGAAGAGGAGCCCAAAAGAAATTAGTCACAGTGTTTGAGAAAGTCGGTAGATACTAGACCCATCGTGTTTAAACTACGCAGCGAGCATTGGCACGCAAATGCGTATCGGTGACGCATCACCTTGCTAAGGAGTAGTTCAGCAATCGGAGTTCTGCAAGTAATTCAATGCTGAGAGGGGCAGTGAGCCGTGGCTCGAGTGTGACGTCACTCAGCAGGCTATCCCTAACGACGCACCTTGCTTGAACTTTAACCACGCGCTGGAGTGCCAGTTGTTTCATAGCAGTTGGAGGGGTTCATGGGGCGATAACAGAAGGACGCCGTTGTAGTTGCATCGATATCGTACTCAAGTACTCAAGTCCTGAACCGCTCGTGAGTAGTTTCAGCTGCCAGCCTTCATTGATTATAAATATCATCATCGAAGTTCGCATTCTCTCCCAAACCTCTGGCAAATCCACCTCGCTGCGATGGTCACCATTTGCGGCCCCCAGTTTCCTCCTGCACAACTGTTACATATATCCACACTGTCAATTTGAGCGCACACGTTTGTCGCTTGGGGGTCGCCAAGGACTCAGTAATGAGATGCACAGCATATGCCACATGCGCAGTTGGAATCTGAAAGTGAAACAGGACTTGGCAAGGCTTGTCTAATCTCCGGACTTCTCAGTTGAATGAGCACCGAGAAAGGCTAAAGTTGGTTTTACTTAGTGCTGCAGCGCTGATGAGTGAGACTGTACGTGAATATTAACCCTTATCATATGCGCCCAACTGATTATAATCACGACTCAAAGTCGCTACGGCATCTGTGCGTCGATTATAAATCGACCTCTGATCCTTATCGATATCTAAGACGGTACGTTTGATGTTTCTATGCCGTAATACTAGTAGTGATGACTGCGGTCACAGAACTTCTTTTTACCCCAGTTATCATCTCGAGAATCAGACTGCCAAGAAATGTGCACAAGGCAGGTTAGTGCGGTCCTCCATGCTCCAACCCAACACATGCCCGATGCGTCCAGTGTGGCTGCGGGTTTCCGTAACTAATTTTGCTGCATAATAAATGCATATCGAACCTATTTTGGCACCCTCGTTCTCCGCTCGAAGCTCTAATCGACCATGTTGCTCGTGGATTATATCGATATCCTCATAGCTGCCCTCATTGGCTTCCTTGCATTGTTTCAGCTTCCCCGCGCGCTTGTTAGGCTCAGAAAAAGGTCGGAATGGTCCCAGGGCCATTTTTTTCAATACAAAGCAAGAAACAGTCAGGAGCTGTCGGGTTCGAGCCACGAGTCAGGCGCTATCCCCACCAAAGAACATTTATCCAGTGATCCTGTTTCTGCTGCGACCAGTGAAGCACACGCGTTTAACAATCATGGTGACCGCAGACAACTGCTTAAAATGGCAGAGGCTACGCAACCCTCGTATCCCCCACATATGCCAACTTACCCAGCATTCCTACGTCCTTTCGCGGAGTATCTCAGTCTTTCTATCGTACCCGGATATTCCAACTGGCAAGCCCTAGTCATGCTGGCATATTTAGGGATCTTGCTATATGTGTTTTCTTACCACTCGAATTTCTTAAAAAATCCCAGGCGGTCAGGCATGATTGCTGCTTCTCAGCTACCGTTCTTGTACGCGTTCGCATCAAAGAACAATGTGCCCGGCTCGCTTCTAGGAATTGGGTATCAAGGTGTACGTTGTTCTCTACATGTCTAGTATTGGTTTCGGCCTTAACTTTATTCCAGCTTAATTATTTTCACCGATACATCGGCTGCCTAGTTGTCCTTGCAGTCAACGTTCACGCTATTGGCTGGTGTACGTCCGGAATTGATTTCATCTACGCGTTTTGCATATTGATTATGGCAGTCTATCAGTTCACCACTCTCGGTACCATTGCTACCGAGTTTAAAGACCCAGCCAATAGGTGGGGTCTGGTCACTTTGATATGCATGGATATCATCTTTGCGTTCTCTACGCCCATCGTCAGAGCAAGGGCGTATAACTTATTCTCACTCATGTCGTGGGCTACTTGCTCATTGTTCCTGCTGTGAGTGGATATACACATCCCATATCTTTCAATACTTATACGACGTCAGTTGCACGCGCATTATCCACAAACTCTCCCATTTATTATCGCCGTTTCGGTTGTATACCTTCTGGATCGCGTACTTTGCTTGCTCAAGACACGCCTCGTTACTGCTACAATCAGTCCGTTATCGGCCTTTTCTGCGACGCGCGTTGAGATTCCCTCCCTCAATCATGGTTGGCGGGCTGGTCAACACGTTCGAATACGCGTCCTGTCCTCATCGCTTGGTTGGTTCGGTTGGATGGAGCCACATCCATTTACCATTGCCAGCGCACCGGTCGACTCAAACATCGATCTCATCGAGGAACAAGGGCTTGTTTTGATATGCAAGAAGGCTGGTGGATGGACGAGCAAACTATTTGATATGGCTAAGGCCCCTCCTGTCGATTCCGGTGCTACCCTTACCAACAGAACTGTCAAGATTTTAATTGAAGGCCCATATGGTAGGTCATTTTTAGCAATATATCGACGACTAACATCATGCGCAAATAGGGGGACCCGGTCACGCGATATTCGCCTCATATTCTGCTGTCGTCATGATCATAGGCGGTAGTGGCATCACATTCGCCCTGTCGACTATCCAAGACTTAGTGCAGAAGGGCCTAAGGGGTGACAGTCGCGTCAAAGTAATTGAACTCGTGTGGATGGTCCAAAGTCCAGGTTCCTGTCTTTCTTCCCTCGTGAAGTCGTGTCCCTTACGGAGTGGTGTTATTGCAGATACCATAGCGCCACTGTTACCGCTTCTCACATCGCTCATGAACTCATGCTCATACTTGAACATCTCCATCCACTATACTCGCCCTTATACCCCCCAGATGGAACAGAAAAGCGGTAGCTCTGGTTCAACCAGTGGTCCAGATCGATCACAAGCGGATCCGTCAGAGCATCGCATAGTGAAGTACGCGGGCCGCCCAGGGCAACGACATCTCGTTAGCATGATGGAACAAGCTATCTCTCGTGTAACTACTGGTGTCAGCGATGCGACACGGAGTTCAGCTCAAGATATTCCTAGCGGGATGCTTGTTGGTGTTTGTGGCCCCCAGGGAATAAGCAAAGACGTTGTTTCTGCGGTTTCTAGCGTCAATTCGAAAATGAAGGCTCAGATTGGAGGCGTTGAAGTACATCTAGAGTATGTCAGTCGTATTTGTTTTGAGGGACGATGGCTGATTCTCGATTCCAGGACTTTTGGATTCTGAAGTTGCAATTTATTATCTCAGACAAAACATACCATAATAGAGCCATTGTACTTTTACAACTGACTTCCGTGATTGACTATATACACATCCCCCATGTACACGTACTGAACCTTTCTCAATTGTCAAATATAGACTGCGCACTTGAACACCTCCGTGTTTTATCATTTTATGCCGATTAGACTTTTAGCCGTATATATGTTGGGGGCCGCTGGCAGTATTTTCACTCTTTCACAATGCTATTAACTCTATGTGCTTAAAATGTTCTTCCACACTGTCCCTCCCATCTCACTCAATACCCTTTCCACCTCTGACTGTTCAAGGTTCAACAAGACCTTTCTTTCCCCATCAGGCTTCCCAGAAGTCCCTTCGATCAGCATGGCGCGAGTTGCAACAAGGGAATCTAGCACCATGGCTAACTCGCTCATTGTGGGCTTTCGGGAAGAATCCGCATCTGACGGGAGCACATTCATATAGATCAGATGCTGGTTTTGCACCTAACAGGAGGAATGAGACAATGTGTTGGAGCTGGACCTATGATAGTACAAACCTCATTCCACTTGATTTCCTCAACGCCTTCACGCTTCATGCATTTTATCATAGACGCGAGCATCAACCGCTCATGGAAGCTGCACTCGCGCAGATACGCAGCCGTCGGGCTATTCTGCATCGTCTGAATAACTTCTTTCACATCTCCCGTGCGTGCTGTCTTGCGGTTAGGTGCAACCAGCTCAACTGTTCGTCTAGATACACAATATTAAACCAAGTAACGGTCGGGGATCAAACGAAACAGACCTGCAGATGTCCAATACGCGTCTAGCATCTCCCGTGATACTGCTCACCTTCATAGCGGCAAACTTGATGCCATCCGGAGCGATGACATCCTTGTCAATGCCGCTTTTCAAGCCCTCCTTGGCATTGGCTAATCGTGATTTGACGATTTGCTCTAGTTGCGCTGAGCTGTAAGGCTTGAAATTGATGCGAATCATTCCTAAAGTATTGCAATCAGCCTGTCTTCCGGAACGCAGAGAAAGTTTCACACCTAATCGGCTTCGTACGCGTCCTGTCATAACTCTTTCCGGAAGATCCATTGTATTCGCGACAGCAATGACGATAAGTTTGCTACCGACGAGGGTTGGCCAGTTGAAAAAGTTATATACGACATCTTGCTTCGTGGTCACAAGTTGGTCGAGTTCATCCATAAGGACGACGCTTCAATGATCGAGAAATTCAGAGGAGGTCTGGCCTCGAAACGATTTGCCACTTACCATGCATGACCACCGGGACCCCTCACTCCACCATTGAAATGTCGTGTCAAAGCCTTCAGACTATCTTTTGCAGTTATATGAAGATGTCCATCTTTGGCTATATCATGCCCTGATACACCTTCCCAGAGCAAGTTGTATGCTGCGGACGGCTCTGGTATCTTCAATCCATTGATCTCAACGTACGTAAATGGATTGGTTTCCTACCCAACATGAGCGAAACACGCGAATTTGGTTATGTATGCTTACGTTGTCTTGTGCCATCCTTTTGAGTTCTCGGATGACAGCATGGACCGTGGCGGTTTTCCCTGTACCCGGAACTCCAGAGATATCTGTTCATATAGTTTTGTCAGTGACAAGAGGGCCAATGAATGCGTTGCACGTACAGATACAACCACCACTTCCTTCCTCCAGTAGTTCACCTACGCATCGCAGAACATGCTGAAACTCTTCATCTCTACAGGGAAGTGCATCTGGCCGACTGCCAACATGAAGAACATGCATAGCTCGAAGCCATGGATCCTGGGGTAGATGTGATAGGTCGAAAGACACGTATGGCAATGGCTGCGCGCGCAATTTGGGTTTTCCCTTGGATGGCGTCCCTCGAGCTTTCAGTGCTCTCCTAGAATGAGGCGTAGGATGTACGATTGTCTTCCTGGCCTTCCTAGGTGTCGTCGTCGTACGCGCACGCCTGCGTTTCCTGCTAGGTGTACGGGGTTCTGCATCTGAATCCTGCAAATCCTCGACCCTCTCTTCAGATAGATCATCCTCATGTGGTTCATCGGCAAGGAGCAGCTCGTCGTCCTCAGCAGCAGAGGCATTATCTGCATCAGACGCTCGATACTCGTCTTCCGTGCCGCCATTCTCCGATTCGGAAACCAGATTCATGTCACGATCCTCTACTTTCGTTTTTCTACGGGACTTTTGCGAGGATGGTTTACTTGGAGTATCATTCATGGGCGTTTGGGGAACAACGTCCCATTCAGACCCTAAACCCCAGTCAGGATCGTCATTTGCAGGAATGGCATAACTAGCCTCCAGTGCCTGCTTGTAATGGCGATCCCAGTTGAGGTCATAGAACGCGGCGCGCATGGAGCTGGTGGCAAAGCGACAGAAGAAACTGTTTTCTAGTTCCACGCTGCCAACAGGTTTCACAATGCCCCTTCGGGGTTGGGCAGACTTTCGCCCCGAGGTTGGGGTGCTAGTAACGTTGCAATGACCCAATATTACTTCAGGGAACAAGACTTCTGTAGATGATAAAGAATAATATATCTCGTTCTACATGTATAATGAGCGTGGTTTACCCCCTTGACAAATCATCTCACCTGTAAATGCTCGCGGTTTGCACGTACGCGTGCCAGCTCGGAGGGACGCAAAAACCAGTGTACGCGTATCTTCATCTCGCCGTGGTCAGAATCATCGTCTGTATCTCCATGTATTTTGTGGACATCCCACATGGAAACAATGATTGCTATACTTGGTGGCTTCTTCATGGTATCCAGAGTGTTCGTCTCTATTAAGACTATGTCTCCAACGCGGTAAATTCGTTCGTTTGTAGTTGCACCCTTTGAAGCCTTGCGCACGCCTGTTCTGCGTTCCGTGGTGGAAGAATGTTGCGCCATTTTGAACGACTCATAAAACAGAGTTTCGTATTCATCGTTGCAGTCATACTGTTCTCTATCATCTTGTGATACGTCATACTCCGTGTTGGTTGGTCGTACGTAAATAGGTTCTCCTGTCCATTCACATTTGAGATTTTCTCTTTGCTGTTTTGAGGGCGTTGCGAGAGGCAAGAATCTTTTCGATCGGCGAGTGGGGGTTTGCGCGATTATGGTCATGGTAATAATGGTGTGACCAGTCGCGTCGTCGATGTGACGCTACGCGATTCTGACACAACAAAACTCCATCCGCATTCGACAGTGCTCCCAAAAAGATGTGGGACGGAAGATATCCAGACCTGGAAAAAAGTTCTAAGATGGCCTTTGCGTTATCGACATGAAGCTTTGCCAACTGAGCTAAGTACCAGCCGTGGGTATTTCTAAAATCGGGCCGACAAGTTCCGGTAAACATGCGAGCCGCCGTGATATCGACAATTTTATCTCGCAGACACAATCATACATCCATTCAGAGGATGTCGGCGATCGCAGAGATACCAAGAGCAACACAAGCGCGCATCGCTGAACTACTCGATTGTCTTTCAGACGTCCGGGAGCGCGTTCGCACTGCCTCTTCCCGACAGCCAATATTGGTGGCTGTCTCAAAGTACAAGCCCGCGTCCGATGTGCTCGCTTGCTTTGAATCTGGGAATCAGCTTGACTTTGGAGAAAACTACGTCCAAGAATTGGTAGATAAGGCCGCAATAGTATGTTCGAGCGACCATTCACTGTTGACTTGACAACTCATCAGAAATTGTGTACAGCTTCCTCAAGACATTAGGTGGCACTTTATTGGTACACTTCAATCGAACAAGGCCAAGACACTTGCTTGTACGTCTCTCCATCACTCACTCAACCCACTAACTCAGAGTACTTAGCAATTCCCAACCTGCATACCATACAAACGTTGACTTCTATCAAGGCTGCGACAGCACTCGACAAATATGTCCCGCCTGAGCGTGGCAGCCCTCTCCGTGTCCTAATTCAAATCAACACCTCTGGAGAGGAGTCCAAATCGGGACTGTCTCCCCTCTCAGAGTCAACAGAAGATACCAATCTCGACACGGAACTTGTGCAGCTAGCTAGACACGTTGTGGCGGAATGTCCCCATCTACATCTAGAAGGCCTTATGACCATCGGAGCCATAGAACGCTCGCAGCAAACTACTGACTCTGGAGAAAATGAAGATTTCGAGCGCCTGAAGGAGACTAGAGATGTCCTTCAACGATGGTTGACCAAAGAATTTGCACAATCGCCAGAATCCAAACGGTGGGGCAGGGAGGATAACCATCAGCTGGTTCTGAGCATGGGGATGTCCAGCGATTTTGAGGCGGCAATCAAGGCGGGAAGCGATATTGTACGCGTTGGCACTGGGATCTTTGGAAGCCGACCTCCCAAATCAAGTGTTTAATCTTATACTTGTTTTTTAGATATCATGTTACCCTATCGAATTACAAACAAATGCAACTTCGATGCAAGCATCTTTCGACGTGCGACTGTGACTGGGGAAAAAGACACCGATCTGGAGACTAGAGAGCGACTGCACGGCAACAGAACACCCGGCGTCGACAGGAATGACGTATTACTCGACGCAACACCCGTTTTCTTAATATTGCCTGGATCAACCGCCCATTTGCTGAAGTTCACGGAAAATGGTCGCATTCTCGACCACAACGAGCGAAAAGTTTTTTTTAGCCAAAAACCATTGACATTGACTACTTGGGTGCCTCTATCGTTTCGGTTTCCTTTAACTTGCGGACCTCAGCAAGACAGTCCACCCTAAGCGACGGCTGCTTGTATACTGTGGTCTTGACGTGCGTGAATCGAACGGTACAGGAGTTTTATATGGCGCACACATCCAGCCCCCTTTGCCCGACTACCCAAGATGCCCATCTTTGCTGGTTACTCAAAATTACAGGTGCTGCTCGTGCTCGGATACTTCTCCATCTGGTTATACACGTTCTCTTGCGTCGCGAATCCCTTTACGGATCCGAGACGGATCAGGATGGATAGTTATCTTTCAGTTGCCCTTTCCTTTTTATGTTTTCGGCCAAGAACAACATTCTTGGATGGCTTGTTGGTTTCGGTTATCAGAGTGTACGTGTAACTCCCAGGAAACAGCGTCATATGGAGCTAATTTGCATCGTCGGAAAGTTAAACTATCTTCACCGATACGTAGGCCAATTGGTCATTCTAGCAGCCAACGTACATGCCATTGGATATGGTAAGTGACAATGCGGGATCATCCTTCCCAATGACTAATGTCCAATATTCAATAGTCTATGATTACTTCTCAAGAAGGAATAGTCTTTGCAAGGCTTCAGAGGGCATCGAATATCTTCGGCTTGACAGCCCTAGGTTGCTTTAATATTATCTTTATCTTTTCGACATCTTTTTGGAGAAAGAAAGCTTACAATGTCTTTGCAAAAATACATATCCTCGGTTTTGTAACCGCTGTCCCTGCAGTAAGCGCTTCTTTTAGAGGATGTACCTATTTGAATGATCATGCAACCAGATATATTTTCACCGTCCATCAACGCTACCCTTCATCATTGCTGTTTGCGCAGTGTATTATCTCAATCTCGTTCCTTCGTCTTGCGAAAACGCGTATCGTCACTGCAACTATACGTCCCTTGTCTTCATTTTCTGCAACACGCATTGAAATCCCGAGGTTGAACTCGGGGTGGCACGCCGGGCAACACGTTCGCGTACGCATCCTTTCCATGCAGTTTGGGCGCCTTGGTTGGTCCGAATCACACCCGTTTACAATTGCCTAGTGCTCCCGTGGCAGCGGGGTCCGCTGTAGGCGACGAGACCTTGACTTTAATCTGTAAGAAGACAGGTACATGGACAGCAAAGTTATTTGAGCTAGCCAAGGAAGGCTCCGATCTGGAGTCTGGCGGTGCTGACATTGGGAAAACAATCAAAATCATGATAGAGGGTCCTTATGGCAAGTGGGATTACCTTCTCATTCATCGTTTCTCACTGTATCATCCTAGGTGGACCAGAGCAAACCATGTTTTCGTCGTTCTCGGCCATAGTCATAGTCGCAGGGGGAAGCGGTGTCACGTTTGCTTTATCCGCTGCGCAGTCCCTGGTACACGAGTTTAGACATCAAAGTTGCTCCAAAATTATCGAGCTTGTCTGGATGGTTCAAGACCGAGGTCAGTGACATTAGCCCGTTTGGAACCTATGCCTTAACTTATTCTTGTTAAAGATGCGGCATCATCGCTCGTGCCGCTGTTCGCAGCGCTAACCGAATCATGTCCTTATCTTACCGTATCGATCTATTGTACCCGCGAGCAACCAAATGCCATCATGCCTGAAAAACTGGAATGGAAGCAAATAACATTTTATGCTGGCCGACCTGGACGAGTAGGCCTGACACGAACATTGGATAACGTGATTACACGTTTGTTGTGTGTTAATGGTGATGCACGCGAGTCCACTGGGGATGAGCGAACTGGTGGTATGTTGGTTGGAATTTGCGGACCCGTTGGACTTGGTGAAGAAGTGAGAAGTGTGGTGGATGGCATCCCGATCGAAAGACAGAAGCGGGTCGGAGGTGTGCAGATACATGAAGAGTACGTTTCTATTTTAATACAATCACGTTGAAATTGGACTGATCCGTCTATGACGCAGGGTTTTTAACTGGTAAACTACATATAGATCACCACGATCAGTGCCGCCTTCAAGTTCACAGCTGGGGAGGCCGGATTTTGCCGCTTGCAAAATCCAGTGAAAACACATTGCTCGATGTTTAAATTTAGCCACGCGTTTCACAAGCAGGAAAACTTTAATTTTCAATAAGGGTTTTGCTGGCACTAATATACATTGGAATCTTTACATTCTTTTCATTGCAATACATTATGTTTTGCATTGCATTTTACCATATGCAGAACACATCCAACATCTGAAGTCTGGCCATAGGCAAAATTTTTGACTCGGGAAGCGCCGCCTGCGTCGGCACCAACCTTGCTTCAGATCCGTGCATAGTCCAACAGCAAACCAAAACATTGCACATCTTATAAAAAACTGTGATTCTTATTTACTCATGCCATATTTACAGCTCCTTCCCACTTTCTACCTAGGTCCTATTAAATGAAATGCGGTGTCAACTTGCACTGGGCGTTCAGGTATTTCGCCTTCGGGAGGGTTACGCGTAGGGACGACCCCAGAGTCTGAACTAAAGAAAAAATTTGTAAGGGATTTTGTCCGGAAAGAGAATACACGTACTTCTTCGTGGTCTTTCTACGAGTGGTCGGCTTTGCTCCTTTCGTCTTCGTCCTCGACATCCGGGTGGCCTTGGAACGAGGCTTGACGGCAGGACTCGCAACCACGTTCGAGTCCTTCATTCCACGCAACTGAGGTGAGCTGGATGGGACATCTGACAAATTACCACTAAACGGACGAAGGCGACCAGAAACAATGGTGACAGCTTGAACCGAATTGATCGAATCTTCATCAGATGGAGGGGTGAAGGTGGGTTGAGATTCTGGGTATGAACGCAGATGCTCTTCAAGAGGGCGTCCGGTGAACGGGTGGAGGCGGCCGGAGATAGGAGACGCAGGGTGTACAAGAGCACTTCCTGTTGCAACCGATGCCACACTGGGCTGTTCAGCAGACGGCGATGGTACTAACGGCTGAGATGACATCGACAATCCACTCGGGATTAAATGAGGCATCTTTAGAAAGTTGTTGGCAGCATTCCTTTGTTCGGACTGAGACGGAACGAAAGGCCCTAAACAGTTTTCAAGGCTCAGTCCAATAGCAGTATAGAAGCTTGTCGACGGCGATGGAGAAGTCATGCGAGATCTGCATCGGCAGGAGAGCCCAGCAACAGCTGGAATTTGGACGCCGTAACGTCGGTGGTATACTGAGGGTTAAAGTTGCCACGGGGTGAAATGTTGAGACGGTTGGGGAGGGCCTCTCCCACGACAACCATTACGGCGTCCTCACGTACGTCGTTGGGCGTGGATATCGCTGCTGAGACCTGTTGAACACTGACAAGGACGTGAGATGAACCGTTGGACTTCCACGCCACAGTTGAATCGAATTCGGGACAGGCCAAATAATTTGGCTGAGAAAAGAGACGAGTGCGTTCCCAGACAGCGCTAAACTGCAGTAAACGTCAGGTGGGCCATGACAGGAAAGAGAAGTAAGAGGCGCACGGCCGACATTGAGACAAGCAGGGAAGATCGCCAAAAATGGCGGTCTGGAGGCTTTATAACAGGGAAGCGACGAGGAATATAATTGCGGAAGGATCGACACTTTGAATAGAGCCTATTTTTTTCATTATAAAGATCAGAAAGCAACGGTCGTGCGTCTGCTGCTTTGATGGGCCTGGCTGATTGGTGGTTGGGAGGCCATAACAAAAAGACAAAAAACATGGAATCTCAGAGGGTACAGGGAGAGACGTGGAGGGCCACAGGAGGTCAATGTCGGGCGGCGCGCTGGCTGGAATAGGAAAAATTTTCTGCATGATGTCATTGTTTACAGGTATGTACTGTTGGACACCGATCTGGCTACGGAATACGTACCCACTAAACCTTGCTTCAGCAAGGTAATTTTATTTTGAATTGTGCATTAACACGCAGCCTGCCAGGTTGTGCTTATAAGACCGAGAACTTCGGCCTCGGAATGACACGGCGTGCTCACCTTCCACAATTCTAAAGTGTGAGGATCAACGTTCTTTAAAATGCTCAGTGCTCGCGCTCTTTGTACAACTTCCTTTAGGTCGCCAACCACAGGACAATCGCGCTCGACCATAACTAGAAAGACGATAAATTCGCCTTCAATAAGACAATTAAGCTGGGAGGGCCATACTGGTCCGAGATTTCAACCATAGCTGCACTGAAGGCAAGGAGGATTAGGGTCGATTCGCTTTCGGTAAGACAATTGAGCTGGCGAGAGCCCGCGATATGAAGCACCCTGCGGAAAGGAGACCTGATGCGTGGCGTGAGCAGTGACTAGTGACTAGTCACGCAGGCAACGGCATCGCGTCGACATTGCTCATACTCTGTGTAGACGAGCTTTGGGGTATTGGATAGCGTATTGTGCAGAATCATGCTATGTAATAGATTAATTAACACCTGACATTGTAATACCTTCTAATGAGATCTTTGTTTCATGCCCCGATGAAGATAGGGCTTGACGTCGATCTCAAGAGAGCATGGGTCAAGATATCGAATGAACTGCCATCAGTTGCCAACACGTCCAAATCATCCGTGTTGCGATCAAACTCATCAATGCATTCCCCTGCGCCTGAAAGATGGGCAACCTTGGCACAAGCTGCATGTAAGGCAAGGAGTTGTGGAGAAGGATAGGGAAGAATAGAGGGGTCCGGGGAAGTAAATGTGACCTCGTCTGGTACTTCCTCGGTGGAATCGAAGGTCGTTCTTACACGGTAGCGGTTCTCGACTTCCTGAGGTTTGCGATGGTATTAGGTACGCAAGCCCAATAATTGCAATACCCACTGTGCCTTCAAGCCACAACTCCAGGCGATCGAAATAATCATGAGCGTCTTTTTGCATTGTCATGACGTTAAAGAGGGAGTGAACTTTGGGGCCATTGATTTTTTCAACATCGTAACCGAAACGCGACAAAACGGCCAAAACAGAGGCCGCGTACTCCTTCTGTGAAGGGTGAGCTTCATAGAAAATTTAACGAAACACCTTTACTGGAGAGCTCGTGCGTGTGTCAGATACATCGAAATAAGTAGAATCCGGCAAAATATGAGCCAGCTCGGTGTGTACCGGGTTGCCCGCAGCGCGAATCACCCCGCGATCAACGAGAGATCCTTTATATGCTTCCATATCGTATTTTCCAGTCACCACACATTTGTAGCCATCTCGAATGAGAGCCTGCGGGAAAACATGGAGCATTACGCAATTGATACCGGGATATACGCCACTGACCTGCTTCTTCGCCTCAGTATGAGTCTTCGGTGCCTCTTTAATCAATGCCTTTAGGTCTAACTTAGTCTTGTCAAACGAAGGGCGACTCGGGTGATCAGATGGAACTGGTGTCCGCCCCTTGAACTTCCTGACTGAGCGTGAAGTCAACGATTATGTAGAGTGAAGCCGACCCTGAACTTACATGGACGAATGTAGCAATTGAAAAAGCATTTTCCAAGATTTGATAGATTGTTTTCATCTTGTCCGCAGGAATGAATTACCCTGATGACCTCTGCAAGCGCAAGTGGGGTGGGAGCATGGAGAATTAAATAGCCAAGAATCCGCGCGTATATACGATCCTGATCACTTGTGGCATTGCTTTCAAGGGTACGACAAATACGATATGCACTGAGAGCGTTTGGCAGATGATCCAATTTGGCATCTTTTTCAGGAGGGAGAGGCTGCCCAGACTTGGGCTCAGGTTCGGGGTTGGGCATATCACCAACCACTTGGACGACGTGGGCCACCGCTGCGAGGTTGGCCGTCATGTGACGTATGGAACGGCTTGTTTGTGCAGGCTAAAATGGGAAGTTAAATAAGGCCTTAATGTGTTTTCACAGATTTTGCAAGCGGCAAAATCCGGCCTCCCCAGCTGTGCTTAAGAACGACCGCACTGTTCCCATTCGGTTGGACAAGTTCACTCGTGTCACTCACACTTGAGTGCATCAGACACTTTTATATGTAGAGTCCCACGTGTGGCGTGTCAATTGGGTTAATCCAATACAATTGTGGAGATGATAAGGCAAGGGCAAGGGGTAAGCTAGGCTATTTTGAAAGTCTATCATATGGTATCCCGAATTAGATATCCCACACGATGGATGGTAAATGTCCAGAAGACCACCGTCACGAAGAAGGATGTATGTAAATTATATTGATATACGAATTCCTTGCTGAGAAAGCGCGATATAAGCTATGGATCGGATGAGTATGTATCGTGTACAGTATGAATTGTGGTGAACTTGTGGACCGCATGTGACGATTCCTCCCAAAATGAAACGTCGTATGTTATAAACAATCCGCCACTGCCTGGGGCCTTTCTTCTCCGATGCAAGAAAATGGATACTGGTCGTGGTATAGTGGAGTTAAGGGTATGTTTAGTTGCACCGGGCGTCCAAGTATAAGAAATGATGTGCGGGCAGCACATCGTGTGTGGGATAAAACGCTGCTCTAACAGAGCAACGTAAGAAAAAAAGAGAATTGACCGGCGTTGGAGAAAAAGGCCGAGTGGGAGCATGGGCGATGCCAAGCCATCTACTCGTAAAGCAGGTGGGTTGAACAGTCTGGGAGTAAAGCGCTGTTGTTGCCCCACAAGTAGTACATTGTCCTCCTGTGTATGTGAACTACGTGTGTTGGAAGGTAAATGATGATGCCGGCGAGCAGCAGGAGGTTGAAAGAGGCGAATAATACTACTGTGGAATAGTGAGGGGACGAATTGTCGGAGCGGTGGAGTATACGTACTCAGCATTATCTTCTCCCAAGGTTCTAGCATGGACAGGACGAAAGTCACTTCGATCCACATTCTCCAACGCCATAACATCTTGCGCCACCTTGATTTTGGAGGGCGCGTCCAGCTAAGGTCAGGCTTTGGAGGAATTAGGCAACGATTCAACGCGTCATTGTCAACGGAAGGGGGCATGGCAGGGAAATCCAAGTCTAAACTTTGGGCTAGAAGTGGTTTGCGTTGATTAAGTAGTGTTGCCTCGGCTTGGCAGAACTAATTTCGGCTTTTGCCGGTTGCGGCGCACACGCAACAGCTGCAAGGCTGCAACCCTCTATCCAATGGAAACATGTTTCGCCATGTTTCGCCAATCTAACCGCCAAAGTAGGCCATAAGCCCTCGTAACCCGCCCAAAAATTTGCCACTTTTTTTCTGCTGACGAGTCACGCTTGTTTCCGCAGACATACTCCATTTGGCATGTTACCGCAGAACCACTATATATAGAACCGCCGCTTTCCTGCCATTCTCTGCCGCTTTCCGCCCCCTTTATACCTCTTCACCCTACTCACTTCTGCGCATTTGATGCAATTTTAAACCATGTCAACTAGTAGAATGAAGTTCTTCGCATATATAGCATTAACTAATGGGCCAAAAAGACGAACCCTAATGGTTGGACAGTGTTTGTATGAGGAAATAAGATGGCGGTCAAGGATCATGATACAGATTTCATCATGGGAGTAGGCCGACAATAGCGGCATGTTAGATGAGTGATTACGAGGCTGATATCGATTGGCAAGAACTATTAGTATATAGCTGTTGTCCTAACGCTAAGCGTACCTATGTGTAAAAGGGAAATGAAACTGAGAGCAGAATGTATCACCTTCACAGTATCGCATAGTCTTCATCTTGCTCGTTCTACTAATCGCGGCAACTTCAACCGGTAAACCGCGTAGACACAAAGTGAGAGGACATGCCTGCTGCGTGCACCATTAATCCGTTTCGCTCGCTTAGAAGTTGCGGTTAGGTAAGAACAGCTTTTAAGCTGTTACTACTATCCAGCAAAAGAGAATAGAGCACTCCCGAGCGGCCCTAACGCGATCTGTGGGACAGTGAATGTGAATTGTTACCGTTCCGTGAGCGGCGATAGCGCAGGGGCTTCTATCCCCGAGTCAGTCAGCGTTAGTGGGATGGAGTGCTTGAATCTTACCTCGGATCTGCGAATAGTGCCTGGTAGTACATGGGTATGATGAACTGAGATCTGTCATCCGAGGGTGACCCGATGCGACCGGCGTTTTCTTTCATGGGGTAAAATTGACATGAGGGAGACGTTGGCAACATCCAACCTGGGTCCTTCGTTGCTCAAGTTTGCATCGCCTGCGGATTGGAAACGATACCGCTGTGCATGGTCGAGATTTTGCGTCCATCTTCCGTTAGAAACGCAGAGGAGAAAGTATAAATAGGGGGGATGTTTCTTGAGTGGTTTCTCTGCGGCACTAGCAAGCGTGCTGCGCGCACTTATTATAGCGGAATCGGAAACTGAGTGTCGTAGTGCCAGGTCCAATTGTGGCTATGTTCGGCTCCGGCTCAGCTTAGTTGCCGGAGCTGTCTGGGAGGCTTGGGTATGTATTGTAACGCTCTCAGAGTTTGACATCTCTGAGAGTTGTTTTCATCTTTTTGAGTAGTTCACAACTTATCATATATCATACATCATAATTATCATCGTTCTCCGTGTCGCCAATGACCCTGCCGGTATCTTTAGATTATGCTGCTGATATCATACAGTACATCCTCCAAAAGAAAGCGGGTGCGCCTAGAGCAGAAACGTAGACTACCGGTATGGTGAAATATATGTTTAAGTAGTGGTCAAGTTGTCAAGATATCACCTCGTCGTGCGCAGAGAGAGAGAGAGAGTGACGTGACGTAGAAGTGTGTGCGTAAAGGATATCGTGGTATGAAGGCCGAATTAATTGATGGTCCCTGCGCATATTCCATGGAGCAGATAAGGCAACTGACGGACCGGGGCAACAATTTCACGTGCGGGCGAATATCTCTGCGTCGCTCCCCTCGTGGCCCCAAAGGTAGTAAATCGCCCGCTGGTGCATTAAAGCGAGGTTGTGAGGCAGGTATTTGACGAATCCGGTCATTATAAGGACGAACAAGATGGCGAAAATAGTGACTGAATGTCGGGTCAAGTGAGACGCACAGTGGTGGACGTGCTTGGGTCGATGACTTACGCATTACGACTTTCTCCCAAGGCTCCATGACGGTTAACGCAAAGGTAGACTCGAACCACATCCTCCGTCGCCATAGAAAATACCCCAGCTTTGATTTAGGTGGGTTGGAGGCGTAGCTCCTGTCCGGCCTCGGGCGGGGCAGGACTGCTGGAGGCTTTGTGATGATGGAAGTCATTGTAAAAGCAGTTCGCACGGTTACTCTGAGCCGGTTCTCAACACCGCCTAAAATAAAAATCTAATATTAATAGTGCTATTACTTCTGAACCAGCAACGCTCGATCCTCTGGCATACGCGCCAGCTGAGTTTTCGACCGCAAACGCGGCCGTCGTTGAGCATACCACTCCCACGCAAATCGTACCACTTCTCCATCAGCATCGTATGGGGTTGGGACTTCAGAATACCCTGGACGCGCCGTAGGATGTCTGACATAGATGGCAGAACACGTTTTGAATGAGGGTTCGATGTAGGAAGGAATGAACAGCCACGGGGAGGCATATTGAGGGAGGTAGAATGGCGTCAGCTTCAACTCCTCCCCGGACTCCTCCGCTTCCTTTTTCTTCGCGTCGTAGTCATTCACGTCGTCGTGTCCGGGCAATTTAGGTTTAAAGAACCTAATAGCATCCGGGTTAACAGAGACCATATCCCCGGGTGCCAAACGAGTGTTGGCATTTTGGTGCTAAGCCGCGCGAATCAGTCAGTCACGTACAAGGACAGTCTGCCAACCAAAACCTACCTTTTTTCCATTCAACAAGACATCCCCATGAACGACCAGCCTCCGCGCCTCATACACGCTATGAGCGAAACAACATCGAAAAATGAAGACATCAATCCTTCTCTCGATCTCGGAAAACATCAAGCTGCCCACAGGCGCATTCCCTCTTTCTTCTTCCCCCTGCTCGAAATCTTTCTCTCTCTGTTTCCGCTTTGCAAATTCCTCAAGGGCAGCCTGGTCTCCGTCTCCCTTTCCAAACTGTTTTCGCGGACGCACGTCTGGAAGTGTTTCAGGGAGGTACCACTTCTTGAAGATCTTTTCGTTGACGTAGTCTCCGTGGTAGGCACGCATGGCTGCTTTGGACCGCCACCGTTGCTGGAAGAGAGTTTTGTTCGTCCGTTTAAAGGCGATTTCTTGGGCTTTCGGACCAACGGTGCGGTGCCAGAGGTTGTATAGGTTGCGCGGAGACCAGCTCTAAACTGGTCCTTTAGTACGCTAGTGTAAGAGACCCGCAGAGAGTACGTACCATGCGCGGGAGAGCCCGCTCAAAGTTGAAGACATTTAGGTCGCGCATGGTAGAGTGTTCGTGACAGCAAAGTTTCAGCGCGTGTGAATTCGCAGTCTCAACTTAACTACACTAAAGTCCCAATTGTTATTGACCTTTCGCTAGCCTTTCTCTTTATCCGCTCAATTAATCCTTCACCATACTTCCCGGCTCTCTGCTTTCCAATTATTCCATCGTGCTCAGTCTTGATTCTCCGTATCTTCCACATTAAATAGTACAGCGTTAGCACGCCGCATATGAATGTCGTAGAAGCCGTAACAATGAGTGTGACTTCACTCGATGTGGAATACTGTCCATGCTGTGCACCATAAACACTAGAGAAAGTCGAGAGCAATCCGGCGAGGGAATGGAGCAGACCTGGACTGCAAACAATGTTGAGTTTTGCCAGGCGGTAAAAAAACACGGAGCGACTTACAGAAAGACCCTGTTCACCAACCACACATAATTATTCATCCACCTCCACCACAAGTATCCCATTCCAGCTGCGCCAATTCCACAACAGAGAAACGCGATAACGAAGAGTGATACATTATTTACGACGTTTAGCACGCCCTGGGCAATAACGTTGCTTCCCTCCTGGTTGCGCAGGCTGGTAAATGTTCCCGGAAAGAGGACAAATCCTGCCAGTAGAATCCAGGTAAAGAACGATGCAGCTAGGTTGTAGATTTGGGGTATCTTGTCCATTGCGAGTAGCATCTTCATATATTGCGTCACTGTAGATGGATCCTCATCCTCTGGCCCAAGGCCAAGGTTGGCAGGGGTACCATTTTTGTTCTCAGTTATTGGAGGGGTGTTTGGGTGATCGTCCACTCTAAGTGTCTCGCCTCTGACTTGCGGGACTTGTGGCCTCCGTTCTGGTCTGGGAGGTGTCGGTGGGTCAGGATTTACAACTCGATATCCGCTAGTATTATAGGGCGCTTTTTCTGGTAATTCAGGAAGCGGTGGTGAAGGCGGCAGATCCCAATACCGATATTCGGCGAGGGGTTCGTCTTGATCAGGTTTATCATCGCTCCTCGTGTTAGCCTGACCTACAGCCAACGCTGTTTGCGGTCCTTTGATAGTTCCGGAATGACGGAGTGTTCTTCGTTCGGAAATAGTCCTTCTCTGCCCCTGAATATGAACACGAGAACTAAACGAGTCCGTGGTGGGTGAAGACGCATGGTTACTGGGGTCGGTCGAATCGCGGAACTGTCGGTGGTCTATGCTGCGCCTCGCGGGTGAACGTACTGGCGTCGATAATGATCTTGTAGGGGTAGGTTGAGTGTCTGTCGTATCCTCCCGATTCCGTGGGGGAGGAGACGGCGGCTGGGAATCGATTGCACCTTGAGAAGAGGCGGAAGAGCCAGGGATTGTGGGTAATGTTTCTGGTATCTTATCCGTGGGTGTTGAGGAGTCGATGTGGGTAACTGTCAGAGGTGTATCGTCGCTTCCATGCTGCTGTTGAGATCCGTCACTCCAAAGCTCCTTGTCCTCAACGCGCGGGCGTGCATGGTCGCCGACCGAGTGTGATCTGGACCTTGATTCATGCTGAACCGGCAAGTCACGGACAGGGACGTGGGGAAGGGTGCTGGACCTGCGGTGCCCGCGCAGATGGAGGAAAGGTGTTTCTGTGTTTGGATCTGTATAGACAAAGTAATCTCTGTGCGGGGAACGTTGGGAAGAGGTCGTGCGCGGGCGTGGTTGAAGAGGGCTGGGAGGCCCCTCGTCTGGTGGCGTCACCAACTTACTCACCGTGTGACTGTCGCCGCGGGAGGAGACCGTCGGTGCGCGAGCAGAAGTGCCGCTACGCTCCTCTGGCGGAATGGCTGGGAGAATCTTTGACCTCCTATAGGACTTTGACTGGTGCGGACTTGGCATTATGGCAACCGCACAAGCATGCTGCGACGTTCCCCATATGATGCTAAATGGGGATTCGGGGGCTCACGTGGGGATGGCGTTTCTCGCGCGTTGGACGGCGGCGTGTGTTGATGATCATCCCGAGTCTTTGCGCTGATTTCAAAAAACTTGTTCGTATTTCCACTCGAGTTCGTTGGTGGCTCACTTCACGTCTCTTAGTTCTCTTCTTCATGCCGAAAACTTGTTTGATTCTATTTGTGCATGTGTACGCGTCGCGAATATAAACAACCTCGACGCGCTGTTGCGATTTTCCACGCCATCTCTGCCTCGTTCGTCTTTCTAGGCCTTCATCGCTCCAGGCCCCTGTTCTCATCCTCGCCACGTCTTCCTGGAGCTCTCGCTGCCTCAGCCAAAAGATTCCCAGCTAACCCTAAATACATCAAGGCTACTGTGCATCCATTTATACTTGGTGATGCCGTTCTATATTGCCTCCTCCCGAAAGTAGCACCGGGGAGTACATCCGAGGTCATTTTTGGCTGAATCTATGCGCACATGTATACAGTTCTGTCTGCCGGCAGCTTTAGTGTTTCGCCCACGGTGATTTCTACGTGCACGCCCATATCGCACTTCCAGAAAGTGTTACCCTCCGGCCAACCATCTCTCTATTGTTCAATCACGTACAGGTGCTCGTTTGTGTTGCCTCGTGACCCTGGATCACCAACTGTCACGGGTTCTGCCGTTCCGCGCAGAGAGTTGTACTGGTCAATATCACTGCCCTGCAAGGTAGCGTGAGACCTGACGCATATTCTCCCAACGGTTCCCTCCTGGCAGCTTGATTTGGGAAGGCGATGCCGGAACACGTAGCTCCATGTTTTGGACGTCGGGACGATGGCGAAGGAGCACCAGAAGCGCGTCGCGGCATCAATAGGGCATTGACGCTGAATGAGTGGCTCACACACAACTAATGATCGGCGGACAGGCTAGTATGCTAATCGGGTTTCGCACCGACCTTATTAGGTTCATTTTGCCCGACCGCTACTCGTGCCTCTGATTCTTCCACGCGTCATAAGATGCGATGTGATCTCTTATGTCACATGGACGTGATAGACGGTTTCTGCCACTTTCGGCAACAAGTTTTACGAACGGGATGCCTTTGGTTCGGGTCTCTGACTCTTTACCCTGGGTTGCCTTCATGTCGGTCGCAGGGCTGGCATGAATGTGCACTCAAACCCCGGCGATTTTTCGTGGCTTCATGTCGCCGTGGATTACTGGTTTGTCTCTTGCTTGCTCTCGAAGAGCGAAGCGAGCGTTCCAGGAGTAGTCCAGAAGCGTTGGCAAGCGCAAAAAAGCTGCATGGCTACGCGGTATTTGCTTCAGGGTCGGGGGACGTAGTTGAGTGGTGATTCAGAACTTCAAAGGATACGAACAAGAAAGCGAACTGTCATTGAATGGCTCAAGAACAACATAGTGATACGCTTTGGCATGGCGTGACAGGTCTGTTAATTCAGTTTCGATGCTGCCCCACACTACTCTTTCATGGCTCCTTCTCTTGCCAGGAACCCTCAACTTCAGCTCTACTGAACAAGAAGACTGATCACGAAAACTTGCCATGCGTTAGTAATTCAACTCGCGTCCACCCCCTGCCCCTGAGCTTGAATGCGGTTTCAATGGTTTCTATGCCAGTCAAGCTCCCTGATGGTGCCTGACGTCGTGCAAAAAAGTGTCGTTATTCAGCAGGATGCAAAGATACAATTTTTCGCAGGTTGTTCATCGTGTCTGGCTAAACTCTCATGCCCATACCCGTTTCATCGGTTCCCTGAGCCCGAGTTTGTTTACCGTGATCCTGACCCTTGCGAATATCTGGAGCGCCACCGATGAGAATTACCGTTCACGTTGGCTTGACGTCTTGCTTGCGGAGGTTACGGCTCCTTCGGGAAAAGGACTTGTGGTCTGCTGTAACAGAGATTCGTTCTCGAGATCTGGAGCATGTGCAGATAGCTGACTGAACATGACATTCATATGCTCTGGTGTGACTGATTTGTAATTGTGGCAGGTCATTGGGCAGGCTTGGTCAGTGCAACTGGCCGTATGGGTCCGAACAGAGAGGACGGCTTTTCGCGGCGATAGTCTGCGGATATTGTGAGCAGAATGCAGAGCGCCCAGCGAGACGCTGGACGGCAGTGACGTAACTTGTTAAAGCTTGGCCGAGACCGTCGAACCCATTAATCCCGCTCTTACAAGGCAGTGCGAGGTATGGATGGTAGGAGCACGGGTTGGACCAACACATATGGCGGGTCTCGTGACGAGGGAAGGTTTACTTCGAGAGATCCTGGGTACGGGAAGAATGCCCTCTGTGGGGGTGGTAGCTGCAAAGGGCTACTTGACGACCTGCAATTTTTTGACGTTCATCACCTTTGGGTGATATTATTTAATGGAAACATGTATCATTCACAGCAATTGCTATGCATTCATAAATGTAGTAAGATCAGTAGAGGTTAGGTAGATTACTCTGATCCCGAGTAGTATGACCATATCAAGAATAGCAATGCTTTCCCGTGAGGTTATCTGGGGGAGGGTCAAACTTCCTCCGGGCATCTAGTGAGCAATTCATGGATCCGCCCCACTCTCTGCCCGACAAACCTCACAAGAAGGTATCTCGAGGTTTGTTTTTACATTCTTCCGCATGCCAACTGGCTGAGCCGGACATCTGTAGCATGTAACACCTGCCGTCTGAAAAGGAAAAAGGTCCGTGAGATCATCGTCGTCTGACCCTTTTGCTTTCTCTAACTCGTATACTTCAAGTGTAATGGCCTTGACCCATGCGTGTTTTGCACTGAGAACAGAGTCGAATGCTCCTACTCGAGAGAACCCCGCCGACGTGGACCACCTTCGGGTTACCTGCGGTACACCGAGACACGGGTGACGCTTTTCGAAATCCTCCTAGGCCTCTTCCTCACCCGGACGTATCCAAACACCTCAGACCGACCCAGTACTGCCACAGATCCATTCTACGAAAGCGTCAAGACGTTGCTAGCAGAATCGGCGATGTGTACACAGGATGTGTGGGATGAACATCGGCGAGCATGGACGGTCTGTCGGTCGGCCAAGTTGATTGACGATCTGGCTATGACGCTGTCGCCGTATAGCCAGCGGCCCGACCAAGAAGTTGCATCGAAGCCGTTGTTGCCTCCCGTTCATCCAAGCGGGAGCGGGAGTGCTGGTGCTGCCACCAACGCCATCACCGAAAACCGTGCAACCGTGAAAACGCCATCTGATTCCCCGAGGTCTCCACTCGCTCCGATTACTCCTCCTCCGCATAGAGGACGTCCTGCTTCGTCTGGCGCTCATGCAGGACCCTCCTCTTCTCCCGCAACGCGGTCGGCGCTGATCGGTGATTCTGGATCCGATCACGGCGCTATGGAATTTGCGCAATCAGCTATGCGTACGTTATCCAGAGAATCCTTTGAACGAAACATTCCTCTCCAGCCATCCGCGCAGCCTTCGGCGTCGAATGGGCCGTCATCGCCTTGGCAGTTTTCACAGTCGGGATTGGACGTGTCCGCTGCTGCTTCCGAGTATTCCCTCTCCCCTGCCTGCAGGCCAGACAGAAAGATGACTGCAAGCGTTGGCTTCCCGTTGGACTCTGCGATAAATCCCGATCGGACCGGTGTTGGGCGGGAGAACCGCATGATAATGACGGGTGTTGGTTTTGAACTTCAAGACACAAACTATGAGGGGAGCTATTGGTATGTACAGTCTTCTGTTGTTGAGCCGCATTTCTAACTTCTTCAAACAGGCGTAGTGTCGACTTGGCGATACCTGATTCACCTGCCTATGCGTTCACGGCTCATACCCCCTCGCCACCTTCATCCATGTCCTTGGAATTACCGCCACTTCATATATTGTCGAAAATGGTCGACGTGTATTATAACAATGTTTGGCCCACGTTTCCATTTTTACCTACGCGTCCTACATTTGAAAGTCTTCTACTGTCGGCACCCATCCAGTCAGAGGCGTTCTCGACCGTTCTTCTTGCTCTCTGTGCTTACTGTGGCCGCCTTTCGCCGTCTTCAGAAGACGGTCTGGTCGGTGGTGAAGCGGGTAATGTTGCAGCAGATCTATGGTACGAACAAGCGAGATCGGCCGCGTATATGTGTTTAAGGAAGGGGAGTTCGGTGGAAGTTGCGCAAGCGTTGCTTCTGTTGGCTCTGAGTGATCATGGCAAAGGGAACGAAACGCAGGCGTGGATTATTGTTGGTAATGACTTTTCACTGAATTTCGAACAATTCAATATTGATCCTTTTGAATTCAGGTATGGCCGTGCGTGTAGGACAAGATATGGACTTGAATGGCGACTTGCCGACAACGTACGAAAAGAGCTTCCCAATGGAAGAAATACGGTTGCGGAGATGCATATGGAATGCATCTCTTATGCTGGATTTGTTCTTGTCGCTTCAACTTGGCCGACCACCTGCTTCGTTTGACTGCCTCCGTTCAACTGTGACATACGAGCCTTCAAAGAACGAATATGCAAATCATCCAGTTCCCATTTTCCTCCACGCTGCAGCGCTCTGTCGAACCATTGCACGAATAAATTTGCACCTTTACTTAGGCTACGACGCTCCGGCGATGCAGTCACAGACAGAAAAACTGAACGCTCTCAAAGATGAATTAGAAAAGTGGTACCAAATGCTTCCAGGTCAGTATCGCGTTGTTATTGGTCACCAACCAGACCGGTCTGTGTTGGAGCTTAATATGCTCTACAACGTCGCTGTCATTCTGCTGTACCGCCCATTGTAAGATACAAAACACTGTCTTAATCCGTATCCCGGCATACTGAGTCATCTTTTAACAGTTGTCGGGGAAATGCAGTACAGCATGCCACAGATACACTGGCGGAAGCGGCGTCCGCATTTAACGCGTTACTAGAAAAGTACCGGAATATCCATAACGAAACACTAGTTCCTTCGAATCCGTCTCTATCGCTCTCAAATCCGAACATGATTTACATCATTTTCACCGTGGCGATCGCCCATCTATCCGGATATAGGATGCGTCATCCACAATTAGGCGTACAGAAGACGCGGACGGCGATGGCGCTTCAAACACAGCTGCATTTGTTGAATTGCCTGGAGGCGCTTACTTCCATCGGGCTAACGTGGAGACTGGCTAGAAGATGTTGGAAAACTCTGGATAGGCTAATGGAGGCCGAAGGTTTGAAGCCTCACCGGAACCCGACGCCGTCGGACGCCACGCAACCGAGCAGTGGCAAGCGAAAACGTGAAGATGAAGACGTCATTGGCAACGGGAGAAGACCATTCCTCGGCGGCGCAAGAGGGCTAATACCTGGTGTCCAAATCGGCTCCAACATAGACCAGTCTACGTTACGGACCTTCGCACCCACCCCGGTGACTGCTAAACCCATGGGTACCTCGGCCTCCATGCCGTACAACGCTGCCGGTTGGGAGCATAGTACCCCTAGTACATCGCCATTTTCAATACCGACGCCGACACTGCATTCAGAGTTATTCGGTCCGACGGACTTTTCCTCGTCCAGGTGGCTATCCGAAACTCAGGAGAACGATTCTATTGGACTCGGGATAGTGTGGAACGGGGAATGGGATGACCAGCTGTGGGTACGCACGATGAATATAGGCTTAAACGCAAATAATTGATGGAGCATGGGACGGTCATATACTCAAGAAGACATGGGACTTGAGAAGGACGGATTACTATTCTCGCGGACATGGTGGTTTATGCTTAATAGGGTGTAGCTGTAATTTATTCTATGTAGCATAGAACAATATAATTGACCTAGGGATAATGATTTTCCATCAGGAAACGCAACGGTCGTCCGGGAGTTACGGCTTGACGCTCAATGACTTCGCTCCTTTCCCAAAGCACCGAGTACCATGTCATTTAGATGGAAATCACTTCGCTGACCGAAGCCTATTAAATGCCATTAGCACGGAACATTCGTTATGGTAATTGATTGATCCGTGCAGCTGTTAATCAGCGGTAGACGGTGGCTTTGCCTGAATTGTCAAGTTGTCGAAGAGACGGGGACGGGAACGAGCTGGGACAGGGGTCGGGGACATGCGCCCAAAATTGATTCGCTATACGTAATACAACTCGTTGTAGCTTTTAAAGAGGACGTACTAAGACGAACTTGGATAAGGTATAGGGGGCAGCGACGGTATCATGCATCATGCTGTGAACAAAGGAGTCTGGAGACCTCTTCATTCCGGAACTTCTGTAGCCGAAAGAAATCAGAAGCAAATGCCAAAAAAAGAGCTGTGCGCCGCACAGACGGCGGGATTGAAGGCTATCGAAAAATGTATGCCGGAAGAAATGCTCGCCGTAAGTTTCAAGTCTTCTCGTGCCTTACCCTGTACTGTTGTGAAGCATTTTCCATCAATCTAGAAGTAGAACCAGAAACGATGACTTACAAATGGCTCAGATCGAGAATGGTGCTCTGCTGAGTAAGAAGGGTACGGCGAGTTGATAGCCAAATATAGAAAGTCAAACCTGTCACGGCGCGGAAGAACAATTTGTGGTGAGCTCTCGGCGGTTTAACTGTGGAAATACCTACTTATCAGCCAATTGGAGGAAAGGGTGACTTCATTCATGTCAAGTGTAAAGCTCAATTTACGTGACGTCAAACTGGGGACTTTGTTGCATCACTTCTATTCGGTAGCAAGATTGACAAAGATGCGAATTGTAATTCAAGCACACCGCTATTCGCATCAACTTGTCATCAATCTATTCGCTTCCTTGGACCACCTGAGCCACTATATATGGAGCAGGGTTTGGTGCTGAATCGGCATTCCAACACCCACATTCAGTCTCCAGATGCAACAGCCTCGCTTCGCCATCGCGACTCTTTCTCTGGGCACAAACGTGCACCATAATCTCCCGACTAAAATTTGGGTCGCCAGCCAACTGGGATACAATGGTGTCGAGATGTTCATGCCCGACTTTGAACAGTTCGTGCAACAAGTCAAGGATGGACAGCACCACGACCTCTTTGAAGATATCCCTTCATTCGCGCCAAAGAACCTTTCTCCCAGTGAACTAGAGCGTACATGTGCCATGGCCATATCGCTTTTATGCAAAAAGCTTCATCTGGATATTCCCCTCGTCCAGCCTCTTCGCAATTTCGAAAACTTTACGTCAGACGAGCAGATTGACGCAGCTGTCAGCGTAGCTGAGCGATGGTTCGATCTGATGCCACGTCTCGGCACGGACCTCATGCTCGTATGCTCAAACTTCATTGAGGGGGGTAGCCCCGTTGCGAAGGGTTTGACCACTATGGACGCGTATCTCGACATGCAAGTTCGGGCCTTCCGTCGCTTAGGCCAATGTGCTGCTAAATATGGTGTCCGGGTCGGCTATGAACCTTTGGCCTGGGGAACCGTCGTAGACAACTGGATGCCTGTCTGGCAAGTCGTGTCACAAGTGGATATGCCCAACGTCGGTGTCATTCTTGATTCATTTAACACACTGTAAGTTGCCTTGAAACGAATGGTGTGGATCTGAGCTCACGTGTTCTAATTTGCAGCGGAAACCAATATGCCGACCCTTCGACTGAAAACTCCTTGAGGCCCCGTCCATTCTCTGTGTTGCTTGACAACCTTACCTTGATGTCCCGAACGATCCCTGGACACAAGATATTCTTCTATCAGATCGGCGACGCGCATCGTCCCGAGCAGCCAATCATGGATGCACCTGATGCGCCCGCTAGGATGACATGGTCCAGAGCGTCAAGGCTCTTCCCATGCGAAATTGTCCCCGATATCAACTCGAAGGATGCCTGGAAATACATAGGCTTCCTGCCAGTCGTCGAAATGACGAGAGCCTTGCTGGCGACCGGATACACTGGCTGGTGGAGTCTTGAAGTCTTCAACAAGAGTCTTCAGGAGGAAGATGAAGGTTGCCCTTGGAGGCATGGTAAAAGAGGCATTGACGGACTTCGCAGGCTATGGGCACGATCAATTGAGCGACAAGCATCTGCCACGTACTTGCCATTGATTTCCCGGCAAATGACAGCGTGGCGACGGGCCGCGAAAGTTATCTCTTTGACCGTCCAGTTTTGGAGGCTTCCCATTTGGATCGCCAGTTTTTTCGGAACGGCGTAAATTCTTGCTAGTGACGTGGCCCACAACTTGCCGGGCAGCTATCGTTACATTACACCAGACTCTTCCATAATTATCTTTCTTGATTCATTTTTAACCACGCTGTATCGATAGTATTGCTTTCAGTTTGTATGTATGTCTTGTGTAGAGATTCATAATCTATTCTATTCTGGTTCAAGGTTGAAACATTGACGTTCTGAGGCTGTGCAAGCCAATGCCAACCGTGTTTCGACGGGGGCCAAGGCAAATTGGCGGGATCTGTGCTGCCGCCCTGATTTTAGTCCTCTTGAACGAGTTACTCGGGTTCCTTACGGGATTTCAATTTGCTCTCACTCCAATATCTGATTATCCTAATTTTTATAACATACATACTACCTCCAAGAAAAAGGTTCTCTCCCACAAGCAAACCACCCCAGTCAAGGCCCCTGGAAAACACATATACCTCTCAAATGGTCTTCTCCAAGTCAACGAGGACGGCCCTCATCCAATATATGAACTTATGGAGCAGGCAGAAAAGGATTGGAAGAGGAAACTAGAACGAGCGAGTACAACGTTGGAACAAGCTGTGAGGGAATACAGACGGAGATACCACCGATATCCTCCCAAAGGTTTTGATCTTTGGTGAGCTTGATAATGAGTTCTTGGAAGATCAGCTAAGTGAATCGGCAGGTGGCAATACGTCGCTAAACATAACGTACAATTACCCGATGAATATGACTCCATCTATCATGATTTGGAGCCATTCTGGGGACTCCAGCCAACTGAATTGCTGAAAATACGGGAAGAGCTGGAATCCAAGATCAACTCATACACTATTGGGAAGGACGCTGCTGGTCGCATAGCGGTTGTGAACTACGCCTTTGAGGAGGGAAAATATGAGCAATTCATACGTGGCTCGGAGGCTATCATAGACCTTCTTGCCGACATCGAGGATGATCTTCCCCTGTTCCGCGCAGTTTTATCTCCGGATGACCGGCCGAATCGCTTGTCAGATTATTTCGTCCGGGCTTCAACACTTCGGGCTGCTCACGATGGTGCATGTAAGTACCTTCCAAGCAATGCGACGCTCTTGGTTCTGAATCTACTCCCAGACGTGACAAAAGCAGATTTACCCGAAATCACTCGATTGGGCTGGAGGTCTGCTTGTTTTCCAAGTTCCCCAGCACGCCAGAAACCTTTCAATCTTAATCACCCTCCTCCAAGGCCAGAGAAGAAAACCTTTGTTTATGACCACCTTCGTTCAATGGATCCCTGCTTGCATCCAGACCACTTTCACCACCATGGTCAGTTTCTTTCCCACAACGAGGGCCCATCGCCGCAGCACACTATGGTCCCCGAATTTTCATACTGTTCGACTGCCATACACCACGATATACGTATACCTACACCATATGGCTGGCTGGAAGACATTTATCCTCGGTCTGATGATCCAGCTTGGACTGACAAGCTAGATGAACGGTTACTTTGGCGAGGAAGTATTACCGGCATTTTTCATAACAATAAAACGCGTTGGCAAGGTTCCCATCGTGACTTCCTCGTCAAATATGCAAACGATCTAAATGGTACATTAAGTGTTCTCCGCCCCACGTCAAACGAAACCGAAATTGTCGGGTCACCCAAAGAGTATCACAAATCAAGGTTAAACCCGGCACTTATAGACATCGCTTTTGCCGGAAAACCTACGCAGTGCTCGCCTGCTACTTGTGACCTACTCCGAGAAATATACCCTTGGCGGGAGCATCAAAGCATCAAACACGCCGGTAATTATAAGTATATTATTGATGTAAGTTGAAATACCTTTGTCTTCGCTGCATTACTTACGTTTAAACCCTAGGTTGACGGAAATGGATGGTCAGGGCGTTTCAAACGAGTTATCACATCAAATTTGCTGATTTTCAAGGCGACTGTTTACCCCGAATGGTAAGTGACAACATTAAGCGTTTTGCCTTTGATCGGACTGGGATCAGGTACTTGGACCGGGTAGCACCTTGGTTGCATTATGTTCCAATTCAAATAGATTTGTCAGACCTTCACGACGCGTTAGTTTTCTTCCACGGCGATGCCAACGGTGAAGGTGCACATGATGAGTTGGCACATCTGATCGCACTAGAGGGTCGAAAATGGAGCAAAAACTTTTGGAGGCGTCAAGATTTGATTGCCTATTTTTTCCGGTAATGCTGTTTGTTGTTACCTCTATGCAACCTGCTTATACAGTTATTTTTAGGCTAATCCTCGAATATAGTCGATTGATGTCGCTTGACCGAGAATCGATGACATATTTTCTTCCGTCATGAAAATGTTTGATCGGCTTTCATATAGCTACACTTGACACTATTATACCCTGCTTACAAAGTTATTCTTAGGCTGAGCCTCGACTATAGTCGATTCACCGAGAATCGATGACTTATTCTCTCCGTCATGAAAATGCTTGAACAGGTTTCATATGGCTACACTTGACACTATTATACAAAACAACAAAGGGTATCAGATAAGTGTTATTACGGTATTACTAGTTTTGGGCTATTATAGCGGTCTGTAAACATGGATGTGTTCTGTCTTCTTCCAAATTTCTCTTATCAGCGCTTCTTGCTGTTGTCGCGGTGACCGACCAGCGGCGTCTCTTGAGCAGCTCCGAATTGCCAGGTATCTGATATAGTTAATCCTTGACCCGAAAAATAAGGATATCCTTCTTACCTCCTACCACCCAAATGAGCCATGGGAATTGGGTTATTCTCGCCGTGACCATCGGACGGATTCGCATCAACGAGGACCCCGCCAGTCTGTAAAAGGATTGCGGCGGCAGCGCAGACGTCCTGTCGTAATTAATGGTTATTCATTCGCCTCAACATAAAGTACGCAATGTCTTACCCATTCCCAGCAGCCTCCGGCTGAAGGGAGGAAAATGTTATTTTGAAATATGTTGCGATAGAAGATGATGTAATTTACCTTCAAACATGATGTCGCCTTGTCCCGAAGCCACATAGACTAAGTCCATGGCAGCGCTAGGAGAATGTAGATATCAAATTGTTATGCTGTTAATCAATGGCACATACCTTCCAAGGCTTCTGATTCCATGGACCATTCCGCCTCTGCCATCCCTTCCACCGATCTCAGCGGCCATGTTCGTAAAATTGATGCTCCGCTTCTCCAAGTTAGATCCCGGGAAGTCTCTTCTATCTTTTCCCCATTCTCCTAGATAGATACACCTAAATTCCACCCGAGCGTCAGAAGCGAGCGAAGATAAGAGGGATGTGAATGTATATATACCCTTTGGTGCTTCCAGGAAGAGGCGGCGGCGGCGAAATCAGAGGAAGGCTTGTCACCGGTCCACAAGGTCCAAATTCAGACATCCATGCTCCCCCTCGGGGGTGATAAATAGCAGAGTATAGGGTACCTGGCGCACATTGGTAGAGGTCATTATACAGTATCGAAAGACTCACCTTCCCCTCCAATGAAAGGTGCAAATACGACGCCAACCGTTGGAATAGAGTTTATACAAAACCCAATCGATATAGCGCACATGGGGACTAAGGGGACGGATGAGTGACGCAAGATGTAGTTACTTTCACATAACATACACATATGGATCATATTTACTGTGCCGTCAATTGGGTCAATGATCCTGAGGCGGCGTAAGATGTACGTTTATTGATGCTAGATAGGACCCACCAAGTCGGACCATCCTGCAAGAGAAATCGCCTCTCTTGGCTCGCGGTGTATGATTCCTCGCCGATAAACTAGAGGAATCGGTAAACCGATATAAATTACCCAAAGGACGAATGCTTACTGCATGATCTGGATACCGTGTGGTGATTGCCTCTCTGAAAAGGTGTCAATGATCTATCCTGTCCTAAGTTAAAGAGCGAACCTGATAATTCTCTCGACGGCGATATCGGCGGCAGTAACGAGGTCAACTGCATTCATCTTCTCCCTTGTTTTCAAAACTTGTAACCTTCTTCTTCTCATTTGTTCCTCTCTGAGAAAATTACCAGCGAGTCTCGCGACACCGCAGG
>WION01000283.1:0-68330 GCA_015039365.1 Amanita rubescens
GAGGCAACGATATGCAATCCCTTTGGCTTGTGTCGTCCACCTCGAAGACCCCCTCTGATGGGTTCGCTGAGGATAGCATGTCGAAGGTTATCGACTCCCCGTAAAATTGGCGCACTTCTTCTATAATGCTACGACGACATGATGACGCAGTCACTGAGAAGAGCTATTTTGTGGCTGTGCGGTTTGCCATGCATATGATTTATTTGAAGGCAGCGGTGAACGAGGAACAGAAGAATCCCCAACGTACGAAAATCGCCATTGCGCCATACACCGACAAGGTCAGTGATCAATGATGTGATTGTCACTTGTGTATGTAGGCGTATATACCTAGTGCGGTTGTCGCAATTTCAATACAGATTACTGGCGTCCGACCCGCTAAGACTTGACCACAAGGCAATGGGTACCTAGTTAATTCCACCGGCGGACTGGTGGACATCCCACTCTGTTAAATCTATCCTCTCCATTATACTATATCGTAATGCGCAATATGGGCGGCTGATGCTGCTGTCCCGGCAGTTACCGCAAATTATGTACGCACCACCATTTTATTGAAATTGGTCTTGGGCGTATGGAGGCCTCTCTACCCTGGTACTAAATACATTTTTGTAGCAATGATGTTGAACGCAGCTGTAAATAATGACTTTATTTTATTCACGTCGAAACCATGATCAGAATAGCCTTTCAGGTGAAACGGACATGAACGAGTGTTGAATTAGTTGCTTTAGGTTATTTACAAAGCTATCTTGGTAGGACGACGACAGGTTCAGACAAGGATCTAGCCTGGCGGTATCAGAAAAATGTCGATGTCGACATTATATTCAATACGAGAGATGCGTTGATAGAAAACATACATTAGCATCCGACAAATCATCGAAGTTAGCCTCATTATCATCGGAGCGTATATATGTACGAGCACCGGCCTGATAGAATGGAAGGAGACGTAGGAAATTAGCAAGCTTATCCATACAAATAAAATGGACCCCTAAAATACAAAGATCATAGATCATACGAAATAACACTGCAGCGTTATTTCATGGCAGCTCGTGCGGACGGGCAACAAGTTTTAGGCGGGAAATGAGACCCTTTTCCATTCGTTCCAGTCCATCCGGTATGCCTGCCAAACCATTGGGCAGAACTTCATATCGAATAGGCTATCGACAGGCATATCAAAGTCCGCGCAACACACTGGTAACGTCAAAAGACGTACCTTGATAGCACCCTCGTGCAAAAGACTGCTGATCTTCCTATATAACAACAGCAGCTCCTTGCTATTTTCCGGATCCTCCCTCAAGACTAAAACATGAATTGTATTTATCGTCTTCCCTGGAGTCTTCTCCTTGACCGCTTCCGGAAGGACCGTCACGAGCTGCCCGTCTGATGGTGCGAGCAGGTCGTACGCCATCTGCTGCGTATTTGGTTCAGAAATAGCGTCAAAGACGAACGTGATGGGTAGGCCTCCCGTGATTTCCGATATCTCAGCAGAAATAGCTGGAAAGCGGAGGCTGCGGTCGATGACGTGTGTTGCGCCAATCGATTTGAGGGCGTGGATGTGTTTAATGGAACTCGTTGTGATGATGTTTGAGAAACCTGCGAGTTTGGAGAACTGGATTACTGGTTGATGGTTGGTGAGTTGAATGCATTTACGATAAGAGGAAGGTACCGTATTGTCCGACGGAGCTGGAACCCCCGATGATGACGATTGTATCGCCCATTTCTTGCATCCGAGTCCGCTCCGCGAGGGGGTTCGGGATACCCATGCCGTATGGGTTCGCCGCACACAACCCAAGATATGCAGCTCCGCCTGCGCAAGGGAACGTAGCAACATCCTCGTACGTATAGTTGGCTGGAATCTAAGTCGCGATGCACGCCATTAACAAAAGGGAGAAGAGAATATAGTGTCCGCGTACCTTAGCCACTGTTTCCGCTTTCGCGATGACGTACTGCTGATGCGCAGCCTTTCTATTTCCAGGTTCCAAAACTGCTTGGAAGAATCTATATCACACGCATACAAATGAGCGAAATTAAGCACAGCTGCAAAGCCATACTTACACTCTATCTCCAGTGGATACCCCCATTACGCCTTCGCCCAGTTCCTCAACGTCACCTGCAGGGTCTATGCCAACAACAGCTGGATATTTGTTGACAATAGATCCATATTTTTGAATTTTCCAGTCGACCGGGTTTAAAGACGTTGCTTGAACTTTGACTAGGATTTCGCCAGGGCCGGGTCTTGGAGTGTCGATGGTCTCGACCGTGAATGGCCCTTTGGCAGACTTGAGCAAAAGAGCTTTTTGGGTACGCGGTGCCATCGCGCTTTGAGAAAGGTGTCGATCGTTGGGTCTGGGATATGATGAAACCCATTACATCATTGGACACAGTCAATTGCAAATTTGAGTGTAGCAAGCTCTCTTGAACATTGTAGCGCTCAGTTACATGTCAGCTCTGCCTACACATCCAGCGCATGCCTTAAACTTGTAGGCCGACCAGGCTGCCATCGTGTGCAAAACCAGCTCTGGGATCGCGGGGAATCAGACTCAACTGACTGATGTGACTTATTGCTGCGACAACAGCCATGGATGCGTTCATCCAACTTTACGCACATTGTCGTGCACCAAGAGCAAGCCTATCCGATGAACCCGTTACAAACAAAACGAAGCAATAGTCACCTAAAACACAAAAATCATGGATCGAGAAACCCATTTACCAAATCGTTTGTTTCACGACGCCTCGTGCGGACGCGCGACAAGCTTGAGGTGAGAAATGAGGTCCTTTTCCATTCGTTCTAACACTTCCGGCCGAACCGCGACATCCAAGAGGTTATCAACAAGCATCAACGTTTGCATGTGGCGAATGACCTTGATAGCACCCTCGTGCAAGCTGAGACCAACGGCAGCTCTTCGCTATTTACCTCAAGACTTTGGTGTTAACCATCGTCACTGGTTTCCCAGGAGTCTTTTTCCTTGACCGATTCCGAAAGAACGATCGCGAGATCCCGCTTGATGGTGAGAGCAGGTCGTGAGATGTTCTGCTGCATATCTGGTTCAGAGATAGCGTTTGCAAAGTCGAACGTCATCGGCAGGCCTCCCGTAATTTCTGAAACCTGGGCAGAAATAGCAGGGACGGGAAGCTGCTATCGATGACGTGTGTTGCGCCCGTCAATTTGAGGTCGTAAGTGTCTTGATGGAGCTGGTCGCGGTGACTTTGAAGAAACCTGCGAGTTTGGCGAATTGGACAGCTCCATAGATGGTGAGTTGAATGTTCTTGCGATAAAAGAACTATGCACCACGGCGTTGGAAACGCTCATGATGACTATTGTGGCGCCCATTTCTCGCTTCGGTTCCGCGGGGGGTTCTGAATGCCCATGCCGTGGGGGTGCGGGGCAAACAACCCGAGATACGCCACTCCACCTGCTTAAGGGAATGTAGAGACATCATCGTACGTACAGTTAGCTGGGATCTAAGTCACGGTTCACGCCATCAACAAGATAGGAGAACAAGAATGCGGTGTTCTACGTACCTTGGCCACGCTGTTTCCGCTTTCGAGATAACGTACTGTTGCTGAGGCGCAGCCGTTTTATTTCCGGGTTCCAAAACTGCTTGGAAGACTCTATATGATCGGACGCGCGCAGGTACAGCTGTACAGCACCAACTTACACTCTATCTCCGACGGATACGCCCGTCAGGTCGTTGCTGAGCTCAGGCTCGACGTCACCTGCGGGGTTTGTGGCACAATAACAGCAGGATTTTGATTGACGGCAATTGCATATTTTTGAATCTTCCACTCAACCGAGTTCAAAGACGTTGCTTGAACTTTGACTAGGATTTCGCCTGGAAGGGGGGTTTTGGAGAGTCGATGGTCTCGACGGTAAACGGACCTTTAGCGCGAAGCGCAGTTTCTGCGTATGCAGTGCTGTTGCACTACAAAAATAGTGACACTGCCGTTTGTCTGAGAATTCCGAGGACAATTGAAGTGAAACGAGCTTCAGCCTTACTTTAATAGTTCAAGTTATCCCTTCACGGGCTTCCGATAAGAGCTGGTCATAGATCATCATCAGTATATACAAATAACTAAGAGCCCCTCCCACGCTTCTCATTGGTCACTTAACTAGGCGTCCGCATGCTTACATATAATGTTCTCCTGTGGAAAGAAGGCGTCTCTTGCATTATCCCGTCGGTGATTATATTGATTTGACAATCGCGCAATGATCCTAGTTAAATTCCGTTTGCTTTTTGATACTCGATCGCGTCTAGCTAGTTGCCTCAGGTGCGCTATCGTGAAGAACAAGAGAACAAGGTAACTTACAGAAATACGAGACGGACAATCCCAACTGGAATATGTTACAGACCTTAACTGATAGCGACCCTAGAGTTCCATTCCACAATGGCGTGATTGCGCTCTGCATCCTCCGAATGCTGTCGCATTCTCGCCTCAGCAAGCTCGATGGGGTAAGAAGGATAAGGAGGGTTTGCAATATTTCTTTCGTCGTCAAAGTCAAAGTCACTCTCGTCATCATTGTCTTCTGTGCGGAATGGCAAGATGAAATGGTAAATGTTTTCGATTTGCTTATATTCATCGGTAGCAAATTTTTTGAGGACACACTGGAGGTAGTGCCAGTTAAATACACCAACCGGAGGAAGGGGTGACGCGTCGTGGGCAGTGAGTGCGATCTCATGATCATGTAACATTGGGATATTCGGGATTAGTGGTCCCGGATGAGCCCCCAAAATGTTCAGAGGCCCATTGAAATTGTGGATGACATATTGGTCCTGCCATCCCAGCACGAAACGTGATAGAGATCAAATGAATTGAAAGAGACTTACGGGTCCACAGGTCCAGAATCCCAGCTGATAGAGGTTCACATACGAGTCCAAGGACCTGAAGAGGAGAATGCCTATGATAGGATCATATTTGTTCACTGGCGCAGCATGCAAATCAACGAAGCGTTGGATCACGGATTGGACACCAGCATCACCAAGGCGCCTCGGAGCCAAATGAGATCCAATAAGCGCGGGATGATTTGTTTGTTGTGATATAATGCATGCACCGTCACGCGCATTCAGTGCGTCGCGGAATGCTATAGCTTGTGATCTCGATGTGTTTGGAGTCGTCACGGACCTCACTTGACGAAGACTCATTTTGGAGAGCAAGATAGGAGTATTATTTGGGCGAAATTCATATATAGTCGCCCTCAACTGCTCACCGGGCTCCACCTTCACCCACGATAGATCCATATCTCTATTCAACCACGATTGGAGTGTATCCGTCGTGAATGTATGTAGGGTGCCCGTTCCGAGTGGCTCAAATACGAGCCGTGCCACCCGAATGAGCCAGTCTGCAGTGTCGCCTGAGAATGGATGCAGGTCTGCAAGACTCGCGATGATCGCGTTCAGATGGCCGGTTGTGCCAGGAAGAGGTTGTAATGGGTCAGGATTGGGTTGAACTGCCGTCGGAGCAGGGAATCGATATAAGTCTGCCCTACTAACTCGGAGGTATAACATTCCGGTGCGTTGGCCCTGTGTCGGCCTGGAGGGAGGTTGAGAACCGCCTTTCTTGGCAAGTGGGTGGCTGGATGGTTTGGATTTTTTGGGTGAGTTTTTGGAGGTACTACCAGATTTTACAATTGCAAGGCGGGATGAACGCCTGGTGGCGGAAGGGAGTGCTGGTCGGATACGGCGACCTAGTAGCCGAGCACAGCCACCAGGCTCCAACATGCCAGCCATTCGCGTCATCCTCAGTTCAATCCTCAATATCAATATCAATCGTTCAAGCGCTCATAACTCATGCATGTCATGGGAGAGGGCGATATTTCATTTGCGCCTCATTTATTCATGCAATCTAGCCCGTGACCTACTGTGGATAGACAACGGCGCCCAAAAGGTGAAGTTTATCTTAGCAATGGTAAGGATTGACTCAGTCTCTATCATCACGAGCCGGTGAATCACCGCCCATGTTTCAGGTCGAAAGTGACTCGCGCCCAAAGAGTTCGTCGAGGCTCCAGCATGACTGATCTCTGAAATGATCGAGTCCGAGTCAAAGTTATCGCGAAGGCGACCGTGCCCGAGCTCCCTCTGGATCAGCTCCATTGACGGGAAAACAGTAAGCTCCTTTTCACGGGGCGCCCCCACTTTGACCGCGCATGTGACAGCGCGAAAAGTGTTTTCCGCCCTAACACCGAAAACACGAGCTTTTGACGCGATCCGACTGATTGGTTGTTGAATGGATGTCGACGCTATTAAGAAAGTGGTAATTCTCAAACGTGTAAAAGGTTACGTTCTTACTTAATGACAGAAGCACGAAGAAATCAGCGCTGTGGATTTGGCTAACATTTTACACGCAGCGGCAGGCTACAAAAGGTGCTGGCACTCGAACACACCAACCTATCTCCGTCTCGCCTACAGCCTTGAAAATGGAGGAGTTCTCGGAAACTATCACGTGTACCAAATTCGAAGAACCCAAATGGATCTCTTCCGCCCGGCGTTGAAACTGTTGAGCAGGTTTCTCAGGGACGGTCACAAGGTTGTCCTCGTTGATGTTTGGCTCGTGTTTCCAACCTCCTCCTCAAGGACCATCTCGGAAAGGGACCGCCGAAAGGCATTCCGTTTGTTAGAGGGAGAGTAGACGATTGCAATTTTGGGTGTTGTAGCAAGCTTGGTTTGTTGGACGTTGCGGTGGTTAATTACCACGTCGGCCTAAACATCTAGCTGCGTGCCTTAAGCTTGTGGTAGCGCCGAGAGGCTTGGGACTTATATAGAACAAAGCCAGCCTATCCCCAGCACGCACGCGACCTGTTCTCCCTAAATTAGTGCCACCCCAACGCCTATGCACATGACATAAGGAAAACTTCTCCGCGGCAATATGGTTGCTGTTGACACATCGTGGGATTCCTTTCGTAGAAATTTAAGGTGTCGTGTGCCACTTTGTGCCAGTCCTCGTGTTAATGGTTCTTGGCACGAAAAGATCGGGTGTTGCCTTTTCCGTAGTATGTTTAAGGGAAAGGCTCAGACTTATGTTGAAACTCGTTGGGTGCCAAGTGCAGAGTCTGGCTGGCCAGTTGTTTGAAATGCTAAACAAGTTAGCGCTAGGGTACAACTCAAGCGAAATGGTTTGGGGTGTAAACGTGTAACGCAACTTGCCCGTGCTTGACCGTATTTAGGTGTTTAGTGGTCAACGTGCGCCTTAATGTCCATGCGAGACCGTAAAGGGGCTGACGTTTATAGGGTCAAAGACTCATATTCGTGAATCGTGACGGCATGCCACCATATGTATTCATCACTGACATCAATCTTTAGATCGAAACTAAGAGCCGAAGAAGCACGCCGTGGAGGTGGGGTAAATTGTGAATGTGGGGTAAACTTAAAGATGATATGACGCCATAAAAAATTCCAGCGTCTTTCCTACCTAGGGACACTGTGATTATTGTGATCATAGGCTGTTGATAGGAATGTCAAATGACAGTTGATACAAAGTGTTGACGTTTGAACACGCCAGTATCCCGGGAAGTGAACAACTGTCAAATGCTGGGGTTCCACGCGCGGTACCTTTTGCATGTATAGCGGGTGGCGAAACAGGAGCTACGGGCTCGATTACGACAGTATGATGATCCCGTCTTGAAGCTTGACAACGCGCCACAGAAGTTGCTATATTTCTGCAACTGCTGCGGTCTGATGAGGGCGCCAGCGAATAGAGTCGCCAGCTGGTATGATGATGATGATGATGATGATAAGCGCTTACCCGAGGGGTCGCAGAGGTGGTACGTTGTTGTGATGTCAGTTCTAGCCCTACCCTGGACCACGTGAAATCGGGGATGAGCGGCGTCTTGTGTGCGGGGGAAAGAAATATTTCCGAGTTCTCCCTAGGTGAAAAGGTGAAACAAGTCCGAAAAGGCGAAGTGGCGCCACTAAAGGCATTGTGTATCCCGGCGGACCCTGTTATATGGGAATTCCACGATTCGGACATCGGTCAGGTGAACGCAGGCACGAGGCGGCGCCGCGGCGCAGACCGGATGCCGGAGTGCCGAAGCGGCGGTCATATGAGCCGGGAATATTACATAATCTGTCACCTGGTGATCTGTGACTTCGGGCCGATTTGTTTTTATTTTGTAAGGGAAGCGTTTTTCGGCTCGCGGCTTTCCACCTGAGCTTTCAAGTTCTTCCCGACGTCCGCAACAGCGACGGGGAATATCCGTCCGAAGCGACGCTCTCGTTACTCTTAGTCGCAAGGGTCCGTCCTATTCGCTTCATTTTCCTGTTGTTTGTTTCATCTTAGCCTTAATCAGACATCCCCGCACGGCGACACTGCTCCTGCCTTGTTGTCTTTCATCTTGTCTTATTCAGGCCTTTGACAAAGCCTTATCTCCTCCAGTGGCATTGGCTGCCCATGCTCGTCGCTCTTCCTGCTCCCGTCCTCTCAGTCGCTGCGGACGCAGTGAGAGACTTGGACGGAGGCGAGGCCCTGCCAGGTTTATGGACCCGTGAGTCTCTCGTTCTACTTTCGGAAGGCGGTCACCAATTTTTCTACGCTCTTATCGAAAGTGTTTACCAAGTGCAAAGAGTCTCTCAGGGATGGACGGAGGCTCGAAAATATGTGTTGGCGATTGTGGTATCGCGAGATGATGATATCTTCCGGGGACCGCTACGAGTACACCCTCGACTCCAATTCAGAGAAGTGGTTTATCGAGGCCGATGATCGCGCTTATAGGCCACCTACCCCGGAAGAGGTTGCTCTTGCCTCTCAATCGAACGGTCTTGCACCTGTGCAGGCACCGCAGATGACAGGTGTGTATTAGAGACTTCAACGTCTTCATCAGACCCACATATGCTATGCTATCGTCAGATCGCTTGACTTGTGTAGCCTCAATCAGGCCAACCGCTACTCGCCGGCTGTCTTCGGTTTCCCTCATGAAGAAGGCGAAGCCTATCAGTACCGGAGTAGGCAAGATTATTTGCGATTTATTACCTCAATCCCTTCCGCCCCCAGAAGAGCTGAGACGTGCTGTCTCCTCGTGGCGCAAAGCTTCTACAGCCTTTGCAATGCCCCCTTCAGAAACTTGTCCATTAAAGTATGATCAGCCACCATCGGACGTCGACGCAAAACGCTCATCGCTACCTACTTCATCCACGGACAATAACAAGCACCGCGCGCTCCCTCAGTCAAATGAAAACTTCCCAGAAGGACCAACGTCACCTGATCTCGTTGATTCAAGCCCGATGCAATTGTTAGAAGCTCAAGATCCGTCAGGTTCGGAAGTGCCAGCCTTGACCATAGTTGATACCTCGAGCCCACCAGCCCCATTGATCGCCGCTTCAAACCTTATTCACGCCTCCCCTGAATCCTCCCTTCGGGACCCAGTTCCATTCCTCCATACGACTCTTATAACGCCTCCTGGTCTTACACAGCCACCTCCGCGCTTGATCATCGTGAACCCAACGCCGAATCCCACTCCACACCCCACACCGCCTGCTACCCCGGTTCTTTCCAGCGCCAGCTCCCTGTTCATCCTTACAACCGGCGTTCATGTTACGGTTCCTTCCGGCAACCAGCACCTTATCCCACCCCCCTTATTCCACATGGCGCCCGTTCTGCCCGTCGTGGGTGGGCTAGAATCCAAGCAAAGCTTAATTGTTCAGGGTGATACATCTACCGCCGACGTTGCCCATACCCTTATAACGTCAGTGGCTGAGGCCGGGGCTCCGCGGATGCAGCGTGAGGAACTCCAAGTCCCACCCTCCCCCGCACTCACCGAGGAGGCGTTGGTACCTCCGCAGCATGAAACGACGACGATGAATCCGATTGACAGGGAACAATTGCATCATCCGCTGACCATTCAAACCAAGATCGGGACAGTTACGTCAAAGCGATCCAACTTCCTTAGGCTAGTGCCGTCCTCGCCGTCTGTGATTGCGCACATTTTCGGCGAGTCGCCCGCCGTGCAGGATGTTACGGTTAGCCCAACAAAGTCCATCTTTTCGTCACCAACCAAGGATACGGCATCTATTGAGTCTCCCTCGAAGAAATCTGGAAAGGGTTCTCCTCGGCCTCGTGAGCCTGTACGTCGTCAGAGCAGCGGAGGAGGGAAGCCTACTTCTAGCACGAAGAAGATATCGCGGGCAAATAGCACTGGCAACGTTGTCATCGCATCGACGACTTCGAGTGGGACCCAGAGTAGGAGCGGAAGCCGGAGTCGTAGCCGCGAAACCCATGGTCCAGGGTTAGGGTTAGGTGGGGGTGCACTAACGATGACGCGGACTACTTCTGCCGGTGGCACGACGAGGTCAAGAAGCAAGGTCGCGGTTGCAACAAGAGTGGGTGCCCGGCTTGGTGCTCGCAGGGCAGCTGATAGGGAGAGGGAGAGGTCGAAATCAAAAGACAAGATCGAAGAGAAGGACGATGATGATGATACTTTGAAGCGGCCGACGTTCAACATCGGCTCCAACTCGGATGAAGGAAGCGGAATAGGGTCGAAGAGCGTAGGGAGCGGATCAGAAGTATCGGGAGCAGTAGCTCCCGTCGCGATTGCCGTAATGCTGAGCAAAGTTAAGGAAGAGGAGGTGAAGGTTGTTGAAGAGGAGGCTGACATCAAAATGGTGGTTGGGGAGACGCAGATAATACCGGAGGAGGAAGCGCTTTTGCCCCAACAACAGCGGCGAATCGTCCTCGCGACGAGCGAGTCGGACGAGTATGAAACAGAGTCGGATGAGTGGTCTAGCGAGGATATGAGTGCTGATGAGGCAGAGGTAGTCAAGTCTGGCGGAAACAATGCACAGCGTCCCAAGGTAAATGATCTTTTTCAAATATTCATCTAGCAGGATAGGATGACATTGTTTTCAACAGGCTCAAATGCAACCGCAACAACCTCATCCTCAACCGCAACCACCGCCGCCACCGCCGCCACCAACCCAGCAGCATAGAGCGGGAGCTCATGCTCATGTCGATGAAGCCAATCGACATGAACATTTACCCACTCACCATCACCCACCCCATCATCCTCACGCGCATCACATCGAAAAGCTTAGTCAGCTTGTTCGCAACGCCAAACGTCAATCGGTGAATCATGGAAAGGCTCATGTGCAGTCCATCGAGCAAGCCGCTTTGGAAGCTCAGCGACAGCGGGAGATGTTCGCCAAGATTCCTCCAAGCAATAATCTCGCACGGACGACAAGCGTTGGGTTGCTGACTCAGCTAATGAACCCCGATCCCCAGATCTTCCCTCCCAATCACCCTTATCGGCGTGGACTCAGTACAGGCGAGATAAGGGGTGGACAGGGGCACATCAGACTGCATGCGGGCTTGACGATGACGGGTGCTGTAGGGCCTGCTCAGCCCAATCTGACTCAATTCCAGGCACAACGGCCTACCCAGCCACATCAACCTGCACACCGGAACAGTCAAGAACAAGGGCAAGGCACGCTTGCACCCCCTGCCGCTACTGCCCCGACGGAAGTTAGAAGGCACGTTTCTGCTCCGCAACAGCATCCGGGTGCACCAGGAACCGGGACGCTAGCTCCGAGTCTTAAACCGAGCAAGAGCTCTGCGGCGGGGCCTATCGCATCACAAGTCCTTGTAGGCAGCGTGCGGTCGAATGCTGGTGTTAGCGAGAATGGCGTGTTGAACTCTTCGCCTGGTGTTTCCAAACAGGGCCATCATCCACATGTACGGTCAAGCAGTGGGTACAGGCCACGTGCACGTCCGCAAGATGCGGAGTTGGAGGAGGAGAGCGAGAGTGAGGACGAGCGAGCGATTCAGTTGTCGAAGAGCGTTGCGCAGGAGAAGCTGCGAGCGCTTGCGGAGCGTCGTGGCATACGCCCAAATCGTCGCGCGTCGACTGACGATGAGCCAGCTTGGGCGCAGCGGCATGAGCAGCAGCATCATCAACATCACCAACGGCACCATTCACACTTGCAACCGCCTCCGGGGCCTGTTAGGATGCATACGTCGCCTTCGCCTATACCTCAAGTGTTGTCTCATCCTTATAATCTACCATTAACTGCACTACCCACGACACCGCGGACAACAAGACTACACATGATGCAGACTGAAATGTCTGAAAGTCTAAGGCGGAATCTTCTCTGGGAGAGGCGAGTGAGCAAGAATAATATTCTAGGTTTCAGACGGACAGCCAGTACCGGTGGCGGCGCGCAGGGAAACGTTATCAACGGTTTGAGACCGCTAACGACAAACGAGCCCCCAAACGTCGTCCACTTGAGCGCAAAGGGTACAGCTAATCATAACGTCAACGGGAATGCTGGAGGTGCTGTGCCTGCGGCTGCGGCAGGAGGAGCGGGACAGGAGTCTAATACTAGGGCATTCGCAAGGAATCGGAGTTGGGCAGCGAACGACTACCACTACGCAGGCTGGTGAAGAGGATATACCGAAGTTACCATCGAATGATGGAGATTGTTGGAACCGGCGCGGTTCTTCCTTGATGGCCCCGATGGTCCGAGGCCGATGTTTTTTTTTCCATGTTTTTGCTTCTTGGCACGCATATCGCATTTCATCGATTCTAGCACGTCATATTCGCACATCCATCCATCATCTACCCTATCCACCACATCCAATCCAATCCATCGTCACACAATCGCATCCAGTTTCAAATTCATCACTTTCTTCATGGCCGGCATCGTTGACCGTCAAGTTCCCATGTTGTATTTTTTTTCTTCTTCTTTCGATGTTCAATGGTGTTTCTATTGGTGTACATTTCTTCTCTTACCGAATTCTTTCCCTCCCTCCCACGACGCTCCCCGCATTCCTTCTGTTTTTTCACACACGACACAGCACATCGGCGTTTCCTTAATGCGGATTCGGGTCTATGTTTCTGGGTTAACCGTTTATGGTCGCTAATGCAAAAATGACGGGATTTGGGAATCAGAACGGCGGAGAACACACGATCAGGGCGTTTCGACCTCTTTTCTCTCGGAAATATCATTAATTTCTACCCTCGCTTTTTCCGCTTGTCCACCCTCGCTATCATATTACGCTCTGAAACATCTTATCCAAATCTCGTGGGCTTTTTTTTTTTTACTACTCCCTTTCTTGGAACGATTCCGATCCACCGTGGCAGTGATATGTCGCTTTCACTTTTTCATCCCAATCTTTCTCTCTCTCTCACACTCTCTTGTACGTGACTAGTCTGATATCATCTCGCTCTTTTAATACCGTACCTATTACCTGTACATGAAGTGCATATCGCATATAAGCAATCATTCGATTAATTTGCCTTTTTATTCCTTTGTTTCCCTTTGTTCTAATGTGCCGAGCGCGGGCGTACTTCTTGCATCTTTGCGTAAAAACGCATGCCCTCTTTGTTGGTTATATACGTTAAAATAAAGTTTAGTACTGTATAGTATTGATCAACATTTTTACTTTTTTATACTCATGATCATGACATATAACGGTTCCGGTACGGTTAAGCCCGCCCCTGGAGAGATCCGCAAAGGGTTAATTGACAGCGATAATGACGGTTATTAGTTCCGGTGCGACGTCCGCGCAAAGGGTGAGAAAATGCAAGTGTCCTCAATTGGTGCGGCGGGATATAAAAGGAAAAAAAATATCCGTGGCCAACGTGGGGATCGAACCCAAGACCTTCGCGTTATTAGCACGACGCTCTAACCAGCTGAGCTAGTCGGCCGCTTAACAGGTATCGCTGCATAATCTACACTATGTGTTCAGTTGTCGAGACTGGGATGAACTAAATAAAGTAGGTTACATGCATGTGCTCGTGCGTGTGTAACTATCTACGTGTAAAGCACAATCTAAAACGATAGATGGTGAGCAATTTCGTCGATTAGGTGGAGAGTGGGTAATTTGGGAGAATGGAAGTTCAGATGGTGGGTAGTTCAGCCCGATGGGCTGTACAATTTAAAAGCCGGCTTTTTATCATTCAGACTTCCCGAAAAGCCGCGAGGCGATTCGTAAGCGTCATCTGGCCCCGGCATGTATTGTCATCGTGGAAATGGTGTGGAGTTACTAGCGCCCGAGAATACGAAAGATAAGGGTGCTTACAATTATATAAAAGGCTGACGGATTTCGATGTGAGAATTCGTTAATAATGGGGTGATTGGTCATCCCCATTATGGCCCGCTTGCGTCGTCGTCGTCCTCATCCGTAAACTCCTCCGCCCTCTCAACACCAAGGTGTCTCGTGAGACCTGGGCGTCTAGCCCAGGCACGACCATTGGTATATGGGAATAACCGGTATGGGAATATTAGGGTAAGGTACGAGCTGTTGAACGGGTTCAGCTACTCGACGAGAGTGATCTAAAGGAGATACATACTACTCGCCATGAGGCCCAACGTTGAAGAATAGTTCCAGATTTCGTCGTTTTCTGAGCCGGGGATAAGTGAACGTGATCTAGGAATGCAGATGAAACCATATACCCCAAATCGTAGCAGTTGACGAACACGTTGCCTCTTGATTTGGCTCTCTTGCTATACATTGGGAAATCATGAGATTCGACGCTCGTTTCGCCTTTTGCAATTCCCCATATATGGAAGGAAAGCATCAGAACAACTGCGATGCAAAGGACTCCAGCTAGAATGTATATGAGTACGAATGCTGTTGGAGGCACAAAATAGGGCCAATTCTACCGCTTCGTTGTCAAGACCAGGTGCAGATGATAACGCGACATGCTCACGTCGATATAAACCCCGAGAGCGGTAAGAAGGTGGTGATAACCCAGAACACAATATGTGGCTGTCGATACAACAAAATAGAACCTTGGGCATGTCTCAGTCTTGAGGATCGATGTTACGATCTTATGCACTGACTCACATGAAAAGAATGAAATGTCGTTCATTGTATAAGCCCACGCATTGGTTTATCCCTAGCACAGGGTAAAGATGTATGACTTTGATTGCGTAGCAAAACACGTACACTGGTTATAGGTGCGTCAGACATGGAGAACTCGGATAGGTAAACACATACAGGACAGTGGTGATCATATTTCAAAACGCAGCGGTTGCATATACGGCAGTGGTGGGTCCTCTCACCGATTTAACGTCAGGTGAAGTGCAAGGGAGGAAACGCGGAATAACTCACCTCGGGCTTCTCCCCACAGCATTTCCTACATTGGGTCACTTCAGCTGGCAATATTTCAATATTCTTTTGCCTGCCGTTTCTCTGTGCCCATAACAACCCGGCCTGTTTCTGCTCGCTGGCATCCGTGAATCCGGGCGGGGTAATGCAAACCCAAAAGTAGTGCATAAAGAGATTAAAGGCAATGAGACAGCATATGGGCACGCTGAACAATGGCCAAGGGAGAGACGGTGATATGACATCGACTACCACATGTCAGTTTTCGTGACTGCGGAGATGAGGACGACTTACAAAAGCAAACAGTGCCAACGGATATGAGGACGACGGCGAAGAAGACAAAATAAGGCCCAGCAGCGCCTGTAACGCGGTCAACACCGCGCTCGACGGCTCTAAAGCAACGGAAGACGGCCCGTGCGCAAATCATGGTGGGCGACGCGTGCGCGACAGTTTTTGTTGAACGACATTCTCGTGGGAACTGATTTCAATCTCCGATCTGCAACACGCTTTCCTCATCGCCGACGACGACGACGAAAGTACGCTCGCCGCTGCGCCCGACAACGACAAACACAGGCCTCGCGCACCTTTATGCTCACCATCTCTTCTCATCTCTCATCTTTCTCGGCCTCTCTGACGACATCTATTCATTGCTCATCCCACGCCAGTACGACTTGTATGCAGAAACAGGAACAAGCTCAGTCAAAGCGAAAAACGGCTCCGGAGATGGAGGATAATCCTTTGCTCAACGCTTCCAAGAGAACGAAGAAGGATGTGAGTGAGGGGGGACTGTTGAATTTCTCTTATGCTGACATCTTCACGTCACAGGCAAAAAACGCGTCTCACAAGAACAAACGTACGTGTCTTCTTCCCGTTAGACGATATATCCAGCGAAATTGATTCCTCCTTGTCTAAAACAGGGCTTGCAAACGCGGAGCCTACGCGTAGTGGCTTGTTTATCGTCCGTGAATCCTCTGTCTCACAGGCGGAATCCAATAGTCGCGAAGGATCCACAGCGCTGCAACCATCCTCAAGTCTACCATTGAAGCGGAATGCTTCATCTGATCTCCGGGCACCACCCTCCAAGAAAGCTCGTGCCGAGTCACAGCCGCCTATGCCCGCCACTTCGTCCAAGTCATCAGCAACACGGCCCGCTCCAGCGGAACAGCCACGTCCTCCACCACAGCGCTCTGGCTCCCTGCCACCAGCGAATGGTCGGCCGACAGCGCGGCACGGAACTGGCTTCGAACCTATTACCGAAGAGGATGAGCGGATAGAGGATGACATACGCGCCATGGACGCAGAAGCGGATCATCTCCGACGGAGTTCTCGGGTTCACTTGCCCGATTCGTCGTCAAATATGTTGACCAGTATCACATTCAATCCAGGACAAGACAAGCCGAGGGCAAGGTCAAGAAGTAGAAGCCGCATCATTTCCAAGGACTCAGTCCGGACTATACCTTTTGACGAGTCACCTCGGATCGAGCGCAATAAGCGACTTCGGGAGGGCGCCATGAACGCAATAGCGGCCACAAATGGAGATGCCACTCACGCAGAGACAAGTCATCGCGGTCGAGAACGCGAACGTGAACCAAATGCGGTCAACGGCAACCATCGGAGAAGGAGTTCAATAAGTGGTAGAGGAAAGAGAATAAGCACCTCCTTTGAGGTTGGTGTTATACGTGCGTCCATCTTGCTCGCCAGTTTTTATATACGATGCTGACTTTTCATTATAGCTCAACCACACAATTCAGTATCGTCCACGAGCTTTTATAAGCACATCGACGCTGACCTACCGGACTCGGAACGACTGCGGACACTCCTAATATGGTGTGCATCGCGAGCCGCCGCCAAATCCACATCTCCATCGAAACCAAATTCGACCGCATCTGATAATGGAAAAGAGAGTTCAGGCGACAAGGATAACCGTCCTCCAGAACCTGAACTGCCTCCGCTTTCAGCGCGCGCGCAGGAAGTGTTGAAGAACATACAGGAGGATGTGATTCGTATGCTAGCGGAGCGGAAGGTTGATCTTAGCCTGTACAGCGGCGATGACCCATCACCAGACCTGGGCCAGAAACAGTTGAAGCCAAACGAACAGAACGTGACCAATCGGATGTTGGAGATACGGTATGCGGAACACATTAAACGGTGCGTTGAATACATTTCATTCTTGGATTTGTCCTTATCATTGCACTAGGGCACAGGAAGAGGACGAAACATGGAAGCGCGTCAGCTACCACTACGACGCATACATAAAACGTCAAAAAGAATTCCTCGCAAAACGGATGGCCCGTATGACGCCGTCGCCAACTTCTGCCCCTACCTATTCCCAGCCAACGACACCCTCTGCCAAAGCCAAGGGCAAGCAACGCGATATGGGTATGGATGACCCATTTAAAGCCATCAACGTACATGACCTGCCACCCGACATGCAACGCGGCATCTCAATCGCCAAGGCCCTCATAGCGTCCGTACAACCGAAGCCTCCATCAACCTCGGGCAAGTCACCACCACCACAGAAACGGCTGAAAAGGAATAGCAGCACTCCCCTTCCTATGCCTACCCTTCCCGACGGCGAGCTCGACTTGATTGGACAAGCCCTAGACGAGGAGATCGAGAGACGGATGCACCACGTCGAGTTCAAACTCGACTACCTCCTATCGTGTGCGCACGCAGCACGGGCTATGGTCAAAACCGCCGAAGAGTTACTCAACCGATGGTTTGAAATCCTAGATCAGAATCTAGCATCGCGTGTCAACATACAGCTCGGCGCCCCTTCCACATCGTCGTCGTCATCATCATCAACGTCAGGCGCAGCAGGCTCGGCGCCCTCCTCATCAAATCTATCAGATCCATCAAGCTTGGGTGGTTTCCTCACCAAATACGTCCCCCGTCGGTTACCACCAGCCGGATTCGCCATCTCCGGGTACGAAGAGGAAGAGGATACGCCATCGTCATCGTCCGCGAGCCATATTCCGCCACCACCGCCACCGCCCACTTTGGGGATGGACCCTCGAGATTTACTGCGCGCGTTGTCGTTGGTAGACCGGACGCGCCCACCTGCAATGGTAGGCGACGCAGCGCGAAGAGCTGCGAGGGAAGTTGCTCGGGCGGGGGAAACTGGAATCGGAGTCGTTGGGGAGAGACCGATACAAAAGGTTCCTACAACGCCGAGACGCGCGGATAGGACTGTTAGGAGGGATAGGACACCTGCGAGGTAGCTGTACACCGTTTTTTTTTCTTTTCTGCTTCCTCTCAGGTTCAATGCGCATTTGCGTTGCTTCGTTGCTCCACCTCTTTTTTTTTTATCGTTATTATCAATCAAGTTTTTCACTGGCGGTTTTTTTTTTTTTTTGGTTTACAAGGCCAACATTGTATTTGTGAATATATGTACTAGCTGGTAACGACGATGATACTTACCGAAGTGTTATGATTACTATCAAATGAACACAAGCTTTGTTGTATATGCAACATAAGAAATTTGAGGAACAACCATTCATTTATTATATTGCTTGACCATTCCAAACAGAACCTATTGCATAGCAAATTGAACAAGGTCCACATGTCTCTGATGCGACAGCAGAGCGGACTCGATCACCAGACTGAAATCTCTCGCAATCGCTAGGATGCAGCATGATCTGACACTGGGTCGCAAGATACAAATAAAAGGAGCCGGCAAAAAACAGGCGCTCGATAAGCAACCCTGCGAGGTTAGATTAAAACCGTACGTACACCTGGCTCCTAAAGCGCTTGGATGTAGGACCAACAACCATCGTTGCTTATGCCTGCGACAAACACGCAATTAAAACAAGCCGGAGCGATACCAGAAGGGACATTTCATGAGCAATATTAGTCCGAATTAACCTTTATGCTAAACGAAAGACAGCTCTGTATATCAAACTTGACCATATGCTTGAAGTATCTTTATTAGCGTTAGCACAGCCGCACTATCCGCGCGACATGACGAACTGACATGCACTGACAACGATAAGGGCGAGGGAGGGGAATAAATAAAAGCAAATTACTTAATAATCGCGTGATACGCCACCTCCTTCACGAGTATGCGCGATTCTTTCTTTGAGAAAGAGCGGGCATTGGGAGGGCCAGGAAACCGCTTCACAGAGACCGCCAACCTTCCGGAACGCACTTCATGTGTCGGTACCGCCCGACGTAAATCCACGTTTCGCACACGTTCGATGTTTCCCGCAATGGGTACCGTCTCGTTTTAGTGATACCAAAATGACAGGGCCCCGTACTTATCAGTAGAACCTCCGATGTGATTGAGTCATTTGTGGCGTCATAATGTCAACCCGAACGTCCCTGACCCGAGACGGAAGAATCACATCCCTAGGCCCAGGGTCAGTTAACGGTTAAACCTCCCTCTCGGGCAATGCCATTGCGAGCCTGGATGCTCAGGGTCTATTAAATGCTAATTTCAACCCGCGAAGCTTTGTCTCGAACAAACGTGAAACTTACTTTTGGGTTTGATGCTCACTCGCTAGAATAAACACTCCCCACGGATGACGGGTGGCCGATCGGATCCATCTTGGATGACGATGCTGGATTGGATTATCCGACCAAGGCCTGAAACGAGCAGATTTAGAGGGATGACTGAAAAAGGCATGTCCAACCGAATACCTAAGCGATCGATTACTTGGAAAAGTTCGCAGGCGAAGGGCGGCGTCGTTGATGCACAGGGAAGCCAGTTGTGCACATGCATCCATTTGATGAGACCGCAAAAGCACGTTGAATATACCGCTCTGCCGAAGCACTGCCGACTATCTGCTGCTCAGAGATCATGAGTCTCCTGTATTCTGATCCAGATCCAGTCGCCGGGGCAAGAAGAAACAGGGAGGTGAGGAATAACGCAAAAGACTCGTCATGATACGCCGCCTCCTTGACGGTCCTGTACGATTCTCCGAGGGGAAAAGACAGATGTCTGGTGACCACCGTTTCCTTAGTACACCCGGGCCGTGCTATCCTTTCCAATTCCTGACGAGAAACACATTAACATGGACTCGACACGTTACCAGCAACTACGCACGTGTTACCCTTCCCGCAGGTCCGTCAGTCGTTCCACATGATGTCGGTTAAGATTTTTTCGTCCGAGAATTGAATCCAGAGGCAGTTCGTGCCTACAGGATATTCACAACAAGTAGTGGAAGGTTTGGAACATGTCATACCTCAAGATCCATTGAATTCCATCCTCCTGTTTGAATGTGCGGTGGATGGAACGCACGTGGGCATCTGCGCGACGCGATTTTTCTTATGTAAAGCAGTCACGTCTGCGATCTGCTCCTAATATTACCCACTGAACCGCACACTACGAAGGTTCCCTAAATCTCACCTTGAAGCGGGCTTCTTGGATCCCATCTTCCAAGAAAGCTCGCGTTGAGCCACATGCTTTTGGTTGAACTCTCAAATCCAAGCCAGCCCCGACGCGGCTCCCACCAACCGTAACTGCGCCAACTACAATTCTCGACTTACAGACACCGCGGGTGCCCGCACCAGGGTTGCGACAGTGGTCCGTCTTTGGGATTTCCTTGCCTGACAATTTTCGCGCAATACTTGATTCAGGGAAAGTGGAGTCGGGAGTGCGTTCAATCGCAGAGAGGGTAAGCAACCCGTATCTTTCCCCTTTTTGTAGAGATAACACCGACTTATCTCTACCATAGCGCAATTCGGCATCATGTACCAACATCTGGATTCTTACGCGCATATCTCTACGTGTTTTAGGACACAGGAAGAGGATGAATTTTGTCAGTACGTACCGCAATGTACGCGTACGTCAGTGACGGTCAAACGTCAAACGTCAAAAAAAGAGTTTCGTGGGCAAAATGAAACGCCTACTGCGATCAAAGAGCCACTATCAAGTTAGACGGCCTAGCCACGACACACTCTGCCAAAGTTACGGTCAAGCAGTGCGGTCAATACACGGATAGATGATCCATGGGGAGCCAATTACGAGTAGTACCGCAAGGCGTGCAACGTGATGCTTAGGCCTTACAGTCTCTCTGCACCCTTTAGGTACGCCAAGTCCCCGTCTTAGAAACGGCAGATCGTTAATCTCCTTCCTAGATGCTAATCTCGACATGATCTGAACACGCACTAGATGGCCAGCAGGAACACTACTCTGTTTTCTTCAGCGTGCATAATGCTGGCTGTAAAGCAATGGATTTCGTCAGCGTTGGTCATTGGGCTTGCGAGATCCCGGACCCGCCATTAGAGAAGGGACGTTAGGAACTAGTAGGTGCTCTGGAGCATCAGAAAAAGGCCTGGATATAAGTAGGATAGTAAGCTCGTATGTTTCGCGATCCATAGCAAATCAGGTTGACGGCGGTAGATGGCGTATACTGCATTCATCGTTTTTAGAACTTGGGAATGATAAGGCGATCGTAATTAAGCCTCTGAATCTGAACACTAGTTCGTTGTCGGTTTAAGCATGCAGTAGTGGAGGTGACAGCGCAAGAGTAAATTCGGTATTATCCAACCATACTGGAACCGATTCCCGGATTGAATCCTGCACCTCTGACAAATCCATCCGCGAAATCCATCCGCCACTCTCCAACTAGCGCTCGACTGGCACGTAGATCAGATGATCAGAACAACTTAAAGAGGATTCAAGCATTAAGCACACTGACTGATTCTCCGCAGCGTGAGTCAGATTAAGACTGGAACCCATGTACTAAATCCAGAAATAACGTTTCTCTCGGGGATGGCACTGCTTAGGTTGCCGGTCAGGTGTAATTTGGTATTTCCCTCTTGAAACACGATGTCGACACCGGTCTCCCCCACGAACGAGGGAGGTATGATAGCTATATCATATGGCCCGTTAAGATCCGTCATATTGTTGTACGTGACGGAAGCTGAAGAAACGGTGAATTGTGGGAGAGATTGACTGAATGAACCGGTGACTTTCACCGTCCCCGTCGGCCCTCCCTTGAATGTCCCGAGGAAGTTGTTGCCGTATCCTTTGAATACGCCGCTGGCTTGGGGCATAGCGAGCCTATTGATGTTCAGTCAAGAAGCGCACCCCAGGGAAGGAAGTAGATGTCGTACTAATAGTTGAGTATATGCCAAGTATTTGGAAAAGGAAACAGAGAGTTTGTAATGTACCTAAAACCTGGGGCTGTACTCGGTTGGAAGTCGGCGATATTGCGGTCCAGCTGTTATCATCTCGAACTCGGACACTGGCAAGCCTCGTTAGATTCTCGCAATAGTTTCCATCTCGTATATAAGTACTCTGATCCGGTTACATCAGACAGACTACGGGAAAAAGACAATGAAATAGATAAATGTTCTATGATACGACGCAACCATTCGATCCAGTACTTTACTAGTTCTTGCAGGAGTCGTTAAGCCCAAGGTCGCAAGCCGTTCCACCTTGTTGGCAGGCATAGAGGTGGCCAACAAGACAATTGTTGGGGCTACCCGCACTACCGCAGAAATTGCCTGGTGATCCGCTGCACGTGCAAGCAGACTGGACACATTGCTGAAATGGTATTAGAGCTCATATCATGGGCATGATTAATTGATTCTTACGTCTTGAGAGGTATTGGGCGTAGTGGTGCCAGTGTTCGGAGACTGGGTTGGAGTTTTGCCAGAGTTTGGATTCTGAGCTGGTACCCCAGCGGCAGCAGCGACACCGACGAGGGCAAGAGCAATGATGCTACCAAATGCAGTGAACTGCACAAACGCACGAGTTAACCACAATCGTAAAGTTTACAGTGAAAGCCGTACCTTCATTTTTATGTAGAGAATAAGAGGTTGAGAACTCAAGTTCGAAGTCGAGGAAAGATGTTTTGGTGAGGAACGTGGATAAAACCGTGGTCCCTTTATACCTTTCCGTCGATGTTACACCTCCAAGCTACGTCGACAATGCCCCTCATGGACTCTTCGAAAACAAGAGAAAGAAACGGCATGCGCTGCGTCCGCAGCCCCAAGGAGGGACTATGTTACGTGGTCCGAGCTACGTCGACGAGGCCCCTCGCAGGCTCTTCGAAAATAAGAAGAAAAAAAACGGCATGTGCTGCGTCCGCAGTCCCAAGGAGGGACTACTACCACTTTTAAGCGTTAGAGAATCTGCCCGTCACGATAAAACTGGTAATGCGTGGAGTCCGGAGGTTTGAAACTAAGTTGATCGTTAACAGATAGTATTCGGTACCGTATTGCAAACGGGACATTCTGGCAACCCGCGTAGAAGGCATAGTGCCGTGTGAGTGGGTACTATGTTTGGCAAGTGCCAACCCCAGCGATGAACACATGCCGCCAAGACGTATTTCGGCCTTTTCTTCTTAACATGCTCCTGTTTCGTGAGGAAACAAGTCCTGTCTTGACGGCGGCCTCTTCAGATCGTTTGGGCATGGTCAATTTCCAGAAGTGGCAATAACCATTGATCGCCACTACACGCTCCATTTTCCGGAGCCAACACCAGACTGTTCAGTGTAGCAGATATCCTTCCGCACAGAAACGAACGGTCTCCATGGAGCCTACCTGCAATCGCTTTCGATACGGGCCCGGTCGTTAAATGCTTGAACCCATGTGATGTTACGGTTACCTTAGGTAAAGGCCTTTTGTGCAACCGCCGTGTTGCTAGCACGACTCCCGAGTATCGTAAATCCCCGCAGTCGTTGTACCACGTGGTCGCCCCCTTCGTTCTTGACATTCCTCTCTATTCCTTCGCCCTGCCAGTAACCATCGACGAAGTATCCATGGCTGGACGTTGCGGGATCTGCTGAGAATACGTTGTGCACAAGTAACGAAGGTGGAACGACACTTGGTACGAGGAGGTGAGGACGAGGAGGCACGGCCTAAATTCTAGCATAAACTTCCAGTGCACGTCGTAAGTACCTTAATTTTTTTCGTCATGATTCTTTGTCGGACAAGATTCTGATGCGCACCTTTTCTCCACCATTTCTGAGTCTCGGGAAGGCGGCCGCTCGATTACGAGTTTCAACTTTGTAAACTCGCCGGTGGGCGTGACACTTGCAAACTGTAGTGGACCACTGATAATTGCAAGTGAAAACGGAACCCACATGCTCGTCCTGAGTTGAGTAACCCGCCTGATGGTGCGCTCGACTTGTAGAGGCCCAGGTACCTGGTCTATAGTCCCTTAATCATCTCGAAATCAATTTCGCAAAACTTCTCCTGCGAACTTTGGCTGCGCGACATGAGATACGTACAATTAGGTTTAAAAATGTGTATCTTGCTTACTCTTGGGATGGTTAGTGCAGTAGCCCGGAGCTATGTATAGGAACACCTCCATTTCACCATCCATTGGAAAGCCGCTGCCAGTCACCTAGAACAAAAGAGGTTCGATGTGGAGCTCGACGTGAACTAGGCCCATCGCTAACCCCACCCTGTAAAATGCTGATACGCGTAAGACGTTTTATTATAACAAAAACAGCAGTAGACTGCTGACAGTTGAATACCGAATCGACTCGCCTTTGAGGCGGTCTAATTCTGCGGAGGTTTGGACGAATCTTTTGTTGCGATCCACGTTCAGAACCCCAGGCAAGCTGTATCACTCCTTCCTCATCTAAGATCGTTGAAAAGGGGGCATCGAGCCTATTGACGACTCATTTCGTAGAGGCAACCAACCTTCTGCATAAAGAGTAGTACACCTACTACATGCACCTAAATGCACCGTTATCATCCGATGTAGGTCCAAATCAACGTACGTTTGACAAATCTCAGAATCGTCTCGTTTCAGTCCCAGCCAGTGCCAAGGATGCTCTGGTATCGGTAAAGCATCAATTCGTTTGTAGGGTTAGGGTCCAACCCAAACGGGAGGACTTCTTCCCTGGCTCGGGACCAATTGCCATTGCCTCTCGCCATGTGCGATATCTCCTGTTGGCAGTGCATGCCTGAGTGCCTAGGGTTTATTAATATCAGTATCAACCCGCGAAAGTTTCTCGAACGAATCCGGTTGTTATGCATGAGGCCTGATGTTTAGCAGAACGAATGTCTCCCCACGGGTGGCCGGTGGCCGATCAAACCTGTCTTGCATGGAGAGATTGCGACCAGCCGAGTGCTGAAATGAGCAGATCGATAGAACAGAATGACGCCGGCAGACGTCCGACTTGGGATGACCGCTTATTTAAGCGACCAATCGCCATAGAAGCATAGGGACGAGGCAATCTCAGGCGGAGCACTTGAAGTTAATGTAATATGTCGCGCCATGCACGCCAAGCCAACTGTTCCACTCCTCGTGTACCGGGTATTCCCTGCGTTTCATGTCACAGAGTCTTAAAGATTACGCGTACGCCGAAAACGGAGATTGTGGGTACATCGCAGCGACATATGGTGAGCCTGAGGCAGAAAATGATTTAGATACTGCATAAGTACTAGCCCACAGTCCCGCTTCATCGCGTAAACGTGAGCCAGTTTAACGTTCTTGCTCCGCATTTATTCGCGGCCTTCTAATCGCCATGATACGCCACCTCGTTGACGGGAGCGCAAGACTTCTCAAGGAACAAAGCAGTGCCATCGAATGATAGCGACTTCGCACGGGACCCTAGCGAGCGATAAGTGAGTGTATATCAATACGCGAGGCGTATCCACTCACGCTTCGTCCTTCCTGCTGCCATGGGTATAATACTGCGCAATATCGTCCGGGGGATCTGATTCAGTCCGGGAAAGCAGATCTCGGCTGCTAGTGGAGGCCAGACACGATTTGCTCATCTGGCCCTGAATGCCAATGTATGCCAGGCGGTTATTTATACCAGTGCCACACCTTGCGAAATGTTCAGGGCTAGCCGTGAATGTTCATGATGAGAGAAATTCGCTGACAACCTTGAGATACTGGTTCGGTTCCTCCAAAAATGGTGTGTGACTCGAATTTTCAAATTTGATCCATTGGACGGATTGAATCCTATCAAGGAAAGGTTGAATGACAAAGTCCTGAGATATGTCGTGCTTTCCGGTTATTATTAGAGTGGGAACTCGGATGAGGTGTAAGTTGTCGATTATGGACCACGTCTTGAGGATACTGTAGGAATTGAGCTGGTTCGGAGTGTTGAGAGGAGGGAATAACATGCTCACTGTGCATTAGAAACTGTTGGATCTCCATCGGGCCCTATTGCCTGCCACACCGCTTTCATGAACAATTCTCTACCCGAATCCACAATGCATCCATGAGCAGCATAGTACTCGTTCAACGCCTCCCAATATCGCGGCGTATCTCTCGTACCGGCTTTCAGCCCTTCCTGCACAAGCCGCGGAAACTTCTTGACGAGTTCCATGTTTGATCGGTTCCACAGCTGTTGCGAAGCAAGGGGATTGGACAAAACCAGCTTGTTCAGACCTGACGGCTGTTTGCGGATCAGATACTCAGTGGCGAGAACGCTTCCCCACGAGTGGCCCAATAAATTGAACCCGTCCTGGATGCCAAGTTTATGGATTAGGTTGTCCAATTCGTCGACAAAGATATCGATGGACCAGAATGATGCAGACTTGTGTCTCACGTGAGATGAGCGGCCATTTCCAAGCTGATCATAGAAGATGACGGGAAAGTGGTGTTTCTCGGCGAGGCCAGCAAGTGGAAGGAGGTAGTCGTGCACAAGCCCAGGTCCACCGTGCAATACGACGAGCGGGATCAAGTTCGCACGCGTCATATCGCCAAAGCGGTTGTAGTACGTCTGATATGTCGCGTCCTCATAAGTAAAGCTAACCGTTCCACAGTTCGATATGTCCTGCATATGCGGAAAGTCAAGAAGGTGAAAGTCCAACTGAAGTTATTTATCACAGCACAACATGGTACACACATCATCTTTGTCATACTCCTTGATCCAATCAGCGCGAATATGTATATGGGCAAAGACGATTCATGACCCAAAGCCATCCTATCGTAACTATGACCTCCGCCCGGTCGGGCAAGTTGCCTCCGTGACTCCGTCGCTTCCTTTTCCTATCCTCTTTGATCATCGACCCGATCGAACATGGATTGCATTGAATTGCACAGCAATTTCATTTATCTAACAATGTGACATGTTGTCGTATTGTATCCAACTTGAGAAACGCCTCAACTGGATGTCTACTATTCACCGCCGCCCCACTGCATTTGTGTGAACTACAGGACTCGGCTGCGGTACATCGTGAAGGTAAGTAGTGAAAAACGTCATATACACACCCTAATGCCCAATTTCTCCGCCAAGGTCTAATTTTAAGGTTCGGAATCTCACCACTTTCTGGCCTCTTTGATTTTCCATGAAGCAGAACACTTGATTACGAATTTCAACTTTTCGGACGTCATTCTGTAAGATTCATGTGAGCTTGAAACATCATCTCAACCTGTAGTAGACTACTGACAATTGCAACGGGAAACGGGATCCACATGTCGTATTTAACGTCATTCATTCCGACGTTTTGGTACCGTTCTAGTCGAGCCCCACGCAAATGGTCACCTGTCCTTTTCAACAGCCGAAATTGGGGAATAAATCGCGGAGCGGGTCGTTCAAGTAGTAGAACGAGCTCCAAGATGTCTTTTGGATCATGAGGCTGTCCGATACGAGAAATATACAAGTCAGGTTAAAAAGTAGGTATCCCACTTACGTGCAGTGGTTCGGTTAGTGCCTTTACATTGTAGTAATAACCAGTGGCTGCGGTTACTAGGGAGATCTCGTTCCATAGGCCTTCCCCTATCAAGCGGCCGCAGGTAACAACGAGCCCAGGTCCAACATCGACGTGAACCATTTCGCTATTATCCTTATCGTGGATACCCTGTAAAATAGTACACGTGAGATTCGAACAAAATTCAAATTGCAGTAGACCGCTGACAGTTGGAAACCGAATCCAATCGCCTTTGAGTCGGGATAATTCTGTAGTAGTTCGAAGGACTTGTCCGCCGGTAAGAACCCCGGGGGTGTCTGACAATTGCCAAAGCTCTACCATTCCGAATTCCCATTGGCCATTTCGTCTTCATCTCTGAGTATCATGATATCGTTAATGTGTTCCTTCAACACTGGCTGTGCGATATGAATGACAAATTCTGTTTGAAAACTGCCCAGCTTACAGTCCTATTGGGAGCAGCAAAGCGGCAGTAACGACCTTTCGCTTTTTTCGGAATATTGGCTGGTATGTCGGGGACTCCAGAGCTGTGGAGAGGAAGACCAGGAAGCGCGACAGCCGAAGCGCAAAATAGGAAGGCAAGTAACGCGTGCAAAAGTAACATCCTTCTACGTCCTAAAAATAATTCCAGTCAGTTGTGGGTGTCGCAATCCATATTGAAATAATTACGGGACAAAAAAAAGGGTTAGGAGACCAGCTCCGGGGTGTGGTAGGAAATCAAACAATTTGAACGGTTTCCGACGTGTTAACATTATAAATGTGCACTAGAGAACACGTGCCATTCAACTTGACATCAATCTTTCATGTATAACCTTGTATAACGCATCTGATAGCGCAATTTCGGCAGCCAGCATCAAAGTTTCAATTTGACTCTAGTTGAGATCCTGATGAGATACGTTGTAAAGGAGACCGCGGCACAGCCACTTTGCTACCTACGCCACGCCATCCTCGGATCTGCCGCTTGGCAGCCGACAACTACAAGTTGATGAGAAACACCTCAGCTGGATGGTCAAAGGAAGAGAAAGGGTGGTGTCTACTATTTACCGCCTCGCTGCATTTGTGTGAACTACAGGATGCGGCACAACGTGAAGGTAAGTAGTAAAAAACGCGTATACACACCCTAATGCCTAATTTCTCCGCCCAAGGTTTAATCTCAAGGATCTGAATCTCGCCACCTGCTGACCGTTTGGCTTTGTCATGAAGCAGAATACTTGATTACGAATTTCAACTTTTCGGACGTCGCGCTATAAGATTCGCCGATAAATGTGAGCTTGAAATCTCATCTCAACCTGTAGTAGATTACTGACAATTGCAACGGGAAACGGGATCCACTTGTCGTCTTTAATCTCGTCGATTCCGACATTTACCAACCGTTGTAGTGGAGTCCCGCGCTCATGGTCATCTGGCATGTTCAAAAGCAGGAATTGGGGAATAGATCGCGGAGGGGGTCGTTCAACTAGTAGAACTCCCTTCAACACGGTTTCTGGATCATAATCCTGTCCAATATGAGAAATATACAAGTCAGGTTGAAAAGTAGGTATCCCTCTTACGGTCAGTGGTTCGTTTAGTGCCTTTGAATTGTAGTAATGACCAATGCCGGCAGTTAAGGGAACCTCCTTCCATGGACCGTCCTCTACCAAGCGGCCGCAGGTAATAACGAGCCCAGGTCCAACGTCGACGTGAACCATTTCGCAATGATCCTTATCGTGGATATCACCCTGTAAAATTCGCCAATAGTACACGTGAGATTCGAACAAAATTCAAATTGCAGTAGACCACTGACAGTTGGAAACCGAATCCAATCGCCTTTGAGTCGGGTTAATTCTGTATAAGTTCGAAGGACTTGTCCGCTGGCAAGAACCCCAGGGGTGTCTGTCAATTGCCGAAGCTCCACCATTCCGAATTCCCCATTTGCTCTTCCGTCTTTATCTCTGAGTATCATGACATCGTTCATGTGTTCCTTCAACACTGGCTGTGTGACATGAATGAGATACAGAAAAAATCGGTTTGAAAGCTATCCAGCTTACAGTCCTATTGGGAGCAGTAAAGCGGCAGTAGCGACCCCTCGCTTCCTTCGGCGCATTGGGTAGTATGTCAGGGATTCCACTGCTGCGGGAAGGAAGACCAGGAAGCGCGACAGAAGAAGCGCAAAATAAGAAGGTAAGTAACGCGTGCAAAAGTAACATCCTTCTACGTCCTAAAAAATAATTACAGTCAGTTGTAGGTGTCGCAATCCATATTGAAATAATTACGGGACAAAAAAAAGAGTTAGGAGACCAGCTCCGGGGTGTGGTAGGGAATCAAACAATTTGAACGGCTTCCGTTATAAATGTGCACAAGAGAACACGTGCCATTCAAGATATCAATCTTGAATGGTATACAATGTATAGCGCATCTGATAGCGCATATTCCTAACTGATTGGGAACGGTCGTGTCGGTGATCAGCCGAGAGTGGTTCATCGGGGGATGCATTCAAGTTGTGTATAGGGGAGGTGGGCAGAACAACACTGGATGCAGGAGAGAAGGGGAGGAGGAGGAGGAGGCGCTACTAGTACCACGCGCATAGTATAGCAGTGCGATTTAGCAACGACCGTCCAGCGTCCGCCCATTGCCGTTACCATTTATAGCACATTTGCTGTGTAGATTTTGCGACGCGTCTTTGATGGGTCCTGAGGCTGTCGCCACTGGCCAGTCTGAGTCGCGTTCGCATTGCTTCTTAGCGGCAAGCATCAAAGTTTCAATTTGACTCTTGTGATGGTGACGAGATGAGATGCGTAAAGTTTGTGTTGATTCTGACTCAGCACAATTCCCGTTGCCATGACTCCTCCACCCTATTCTGCTCTGCAAGGAATCGAACAGGCTGTTTGCACTCGGTCATTATTCTCGACGGTCAAATACAATGATTCGATACGGCTTTTTTGTCAGGATGATACTCCTCGGGGATGAAGCTGACCACTGGCCCCAGGCGGAACTCTATCACTGCACAGCACTGCACCCAGGAGCGGATAATTAACGCTCAAAAAAAAGGATGTATTCACCGATATGGAGCGAGAGAGACAACGTTTCCGGACAACAGAGATCACGGGCGCTGGCAACGCTTGGACCTACAGGCTATACCCCTTTTTGTCACCTCGTTGTTCGTCCTGGTCATTTTGCGCGTCATACGCGATCTAAAAGGGAGAGATTGTCCAATCCCGAGGCTACTCCCAAATTCGTTCTTTCGTCCTCGTGCACATCACCAGTCCTCTCTGCTCTTCTTCCTCAACCCCACGCTGAGCGTTTGACGTCTACTAGCCTCAAGCGATTCTCCTCTCCCTTCACCACTGCCCCGGCTACCGAAGCCGCCAGCCCAGATGACTGGCATGCTCCGCGCCTACGCCGAGCGTATGAGCCAGAACAGTGGCCTCCCTGCCATGCGACCTGCACAATGTGTCGCGTAGGGCCCCTGGTCTAAATCTGCGACCAACCTCAGCTAAATGTCCTCTCCATCGGGCTCATCAACCCCGCTTTTCAAGATGAAGTACAATAATACAGGTCTTGCAGCAGGAGCTCGGCCAGCATGGCCAGACCCACCATTCCCCTCTCCACTTTGTCCTCTCAGCCCGCTCCTTCACCCCGAAACTCTCCTCCAAACTCGCCAGCCAGATTTTCATGCCTCCGAGCCCGAAAAGGAAAGGATTCGCTGCCTCCAACCGAGAGCTCGATGCCTGCAGTGTCCCGGCAATCATTTTGTCTACAGCATCGCGATGAGAAGCCGCTCGCTGATGTAACAACCGAATTCACACAATGACACTCTCCACGGAAGGAGTTCAACAAGTCTGGAGAATTCACCCTAGGCACTATCGATGTGACCCGACCAGGTCCTGGCGAGGTTCTCGTCAAGGTAAAGGTAGCGGCTGCAAATCCAATAGATTTGGAGTCCAAGAAGATTTGTTTAGTATCCTGTCGTCATCGGATTGGATGTTGTAGGCGGTGTGGAAGAAGTGGGTGAAGGCGTAACTATCGATTCTGTTCAAGGCGATTGGGTGTGAGTTGATTGTACTTATGAATGACCGGTTATGATTGCCTTTCAGCTTGCTCCAGGGTACCAGATTGTTCCAGGATCTGGGTATCAACAGTATGGCGTCTTTCACGCAGAGCTAACGTATGACGAAGCTTCGACTATGCCCGCCTGCATAACCGCGGCTGGGTTGTTCAATAAGTAACCGAACGATCTGGGGATTGCAAATCCTCTTATCGTAGGCTGTAACAAGTCTGTCGGGAAAGTCGTCTTCATCATTGGAGGCGCTACCTCAGTTGGTCAATTCGGTTAGTTATCCTTGCCCTACCCCGTCTCTGCGGGTCATCTAATGGTGCGATACAGCCATCCAAAGCGCCAGACTTGCGGGCCTTATTGTAGTCACGACTGCTTCTCTCAAGCATGTCGATCATCTCAAATCTCTGGGGGCAGCCCGCGTTATCGATCGCCATCTGTCTACCGAAACCCTTACCACCTACGGAGGCCCAGTGATATACTGGTCGTTGAATATATGTTGACTGGTGACTGACCAAGATAAGAGACTGGTGCTGGTCGAACCGGCTTTTGAAGCTGAAGGTCCAGCGGATAAGGTACAAATCTGATTGTACACGAAAAAGATACAGGTGCGAAAGCAGGGTGCCGAAACGCGTCTGAAAAGTATGCTTAAGTAGTAGTATTTAAATCATTCCAATCAAGTAGTTATCGCACCTCCCATTGTGTGACGGCGAGTACCAAAGTTTCAATTTGATTCGCCGACTGGTTCCGCAGCGTGACAACCCTTGCCATTAGGTCACGTTCCGTCTTTGAGCTGCTTTCACTGGTCGCATATTATCCTATCCTCGCGCGCCTGCATTGCCTCCTTTACCTTGGCCTCGATGCCGGGTGAACCCCAGAGGACGTGCATGGTGTCGCTTGGTGCGAGAACATGATGCACAACTTCACTCTCTCTGCTGCCGTTCACCACCTGCCACTCCACCGCCTGCAGCCTCTCCCACCTGGCACCTGGTTTTTGCAACTGGTCCCCTCCAAACCATCACTCCTACCCGTGACCTCTTCCAGTGGCACGCTTTCTAAGCCCCGCCTTGGTTGTACCAGGCCGCGCTAGTTTGTAAGCCGTGCCACTTAACAGAGCCTAGCGTCGGAGGTGGCTGGCGTGGATCTGAACAAAACAATGCGCAACGGCTGCTCACCTGATTTGCGGAAAGTTCTCGGCAAGTCCACGTGTAGGTGTACGACTCCGATGTCCTACCCATGGTATGATATATTCTTCGCTTAATTCTTTTCTGGTGTCTCACACTTCCATTCTGCAGTGGTGTAGTGTTGAATATCGTATTATGCAGCATAGATTAATTGTAGAACGACTGATGGCTGCAATCCAACGTTTTGGTGTTCGATTGATGTTTATTCTTCCAGATCATGACGCGCTGGATGCCACAGGCTATACCCCTTTTTGCCACCTCATTGTTCGTCCTGCTTTTGCTGGTTGTTTTGTGCGTCGTGCGCGATCCGAAAAGGGAGAGATTGTCCTAGTATCCCGAGGCTACTCCAAGCTCGTTCTTTCGTCCTCTCCGTTCTTCTTCCTCACCCCCGGTCCAGATATACCTTTTTGACCATCTTTTCATCCACCATCATGCTCTCATAGGCGGCTTCACCATTTCTTCGGCTCTCTCCAAAACCAACGTTGAGAAACTTCCATCACACGCGTGGCGGGGACGAAACCCTCCCAAGCCTTGCTAGCCATCATGGGCGTGAGCTGTTTCGCGAGTGTGGATCAGGTAGGTATCCTCACTCCCCTCCTTCCTATTCCCCCGCGGAAGTAACGCGCTCCAATCTCTACTCTCCATCTCACCTTACTTGATGCGCACACTCACGTTCTTTTCTCCCTTTCCCGCGTTTACCTAGTAACGTCTCAGCGCCCACACTATGCTTTACCCTGATTTGGCTACGTACCCCCACCTCGTTCGCTCCCGTATAGTGGTTCCGTTCCCGACCGTGCGAGGGACGCGCGCCACCGTGATTGGCATCAAGCATAAGGCGGGGAGAAACGCGTTGAAAAGCGAACGCGCGCATCGAGCTGCAACGACTTGACACGCAGGGGAGGCCAAAACGCTTCCTAGTATATACCATATTTCTTCATGTTTTCACGTTGCTTTCCGTGCCCAATACTAATCCATCTCTTAGCCTATCCTACGAACGCGCCCGCCCACTTGCGCCGTGTCTGATTGTGAGTCGTCATCTAGTCTATCGCGACAGTCGTGTTGACTTGCGACGTGCATACAGCTAGGCATAGCCCTCGCGGCAAACGTGGGCAGGCAAAATTGACCTATATCCTCCCCTCAAAACCTCATCACGCTCAACACGATGGATTTACCGCTCGACTGGGCACATTGCCGTTGCGCTCCCCGTCTCCGCCATATCGGTTTTACTCGTCTGGCTGCTCCTCCTGGTGTCGTACCGCCCTTCGAGGTTGCCGCCGCCCATAGATGCTTTGAGGACGACTGCTCCGCCTCGTCTTATAGAGAATTAGAGATCAGGTCTGTCTGCCCGACTAAAGAGCGGTTTACGGCCGAGCAGTACTACTGGGTCTGTATGGTCACGAACTTTCTTTGGTGTATCACTCACGAGATTGATAATTAACGCGGCCATCGGCGATATGGGGACTATTTGGTTTGAGTGAAAACCCCACATTGATTCTGAATTCCTATGATCTGCCGTGGCCCTTGCTATGATGTAGGTGATCATTCGTGAACAATGATAGGGGTTCTGGAATAAAATAAAAAGGTTGGGCGTGATCATCGTGGTTTGTGACGGACTGTTCACGAGGGATCGAACAGATAGTAAATCGTGATTACGGACAGCTCACGTCGCCGGATCACGTTCGATCATCGATCACTGACGATCACTAATGCACTCGTGATCGGTGTGTTTTTGTCCAGTAAATCAAGTTGGACGAGCTGTAATACCAGCGCGGACATGTTGATTTGGTCCGCTCCGGTGCGGCGGTGCATGACATCATGTGACATGCTCAGGAGCACCAACCTTAAATGACCTGTCATCTCAGACCAGCACTGCTGCACTGCACCGTTGATCGATAAATTGCTTCTTGTAGCATCGCGGCGTTCCTCTTGCTTGATTGCTAATCATCAATTTGCTTCTTGAAATATCGCTATGCTGCAATCCTTTACCTCGAAACTAGGTCAAAAGTCCCACAGGACCGATAAGGCAAAGCTGAAGGACGCGTTTGTTACTGCTATCGATGGACTGCACGAGATACTTCAGCTCATGAAACAGCTTCCAACAAGCGTAGGACCCCCTGGGCTACATGCAGGAATCACTGGGTTGTTATACGTTCTCGACGCGATTCAGGTACGTTATTTATGCTCGAAACCCCCCCCCCCCCATATCAACAACTATAACAGCAAACGGCTCAAAACGCAAGTAACATCGAACAATTGGCGATACGTATAAGAAAGTTATCAACGATCCTTGAAAAATCGCAACATGAAAAAACGCTCTCACCATCAATTGTCGCCCGAATGGATCGGCTGTCTGAGTAAGCCCGTCTCAGTCACTTACAGAATTGGTCTGAAAATGTCCATAGAGAGTGGAATAATGACATTGAAGAGCTAAAAAAGCTTGCATCTCGCAATCTCGCAAGGCGTCTCATTCAGCGCAATGGCAATGCAAAGGCGATAAGTGATCGCATTCAGTCGGTTACATGGTCGATTGAGAATTTAACGGTGCGGTCCGTAACGACGTGATACAATCGTACTCATTGCTACCGAATCCAGGTTGAAAGTATGCTAGCTATTGAATTCACGCTCGATGTAAGTTGCTTTATTTGAAACTTGATAACAACCGGCTCTCATGCTCTCTTAGGAGCTCGGACGACTGTTTCAAGAGGGCTTCAAATCGCTGGAACAAAAGGTTGACATTGTGAGCAAGCAGGTGGCACGTGTATCTCAGGTTCGTCAATGAATATGACTTCCAGAGCTCGTCATTGAATTTTATGCGTTCTTTAGCAACAAAATACCATACCAGACTTGCAAGGTGACCGCTAGCCGTTGTTAAAAAGCCAGAAATTCAACTGACATGTTCAAGATGGATGTCTTCCTCACGCGATTCTCGCTCCGTTTAATCATGTTGCTCGAGATCTTTGTTTGCACGGGACAAGGACCGATGTTCTTGCCCAAATATTTGCTTGGTTATCACCCGATTCACCAGTCTGCAATGATACCGTCGATTCTCGTATTTTCTGGATCAACGGAACTGCGGGAACGGGAAAGACGACCATTGCGCACACCGTTTCCACCACCTGCAAGGAGCGTGGCATCCTAGGAGCCAGCTTTTTTTGTTCGCGCGACAATGCGGACTGCAGCAATCCAAAACTTATCTTCACCACGATTGCCTATCAGCTCGGACAGTTATTCCCTCTATTCAAAGACGAAGTCGCTGCAGTGCTCAGGTCAAATCGCGAAGTAGGTTTCTCAGATTTATCGTACCAGCTCAGGGAACTCATCGTGGAGCCTCTTCGTACGATCGGGGACTCCATTACACCTTGCGTGGTTGTCATCGATGCTCTTGACGAGTGTAAAGATGATAGTACCATATCAGTGATCCTAGCATCCCTCTCTATGCACGTCTCCGAACTTTCTCCCTTGAAATTCCTGATCACGAGTCGTCCTGAACGGCACATCACTCATGGATTCACGTTGGAAAGTTTGGACCCAGCAACAAGGCGTCTTATTTTGCATGAAGTGGAGCTCAACGTCGTGCAAACCGACATCGAGCGCTACGTTACTGCTCGTCTGAAAGAAATCAGCGAATTCTACAGTTTGCCAGCCTCGTGGCCGTCTACATCAGACATCCAAGCTCTGACAACGAAATCTTGCGGCCTTTTCATTTTCGCGTCGACATCGATCCGCTTTATCAGAGACCGTAACTACAGTGATCCTCAAAACCAGCTTACTAAACTACTACAAAGCACAATGCCAATTCTCGAAAGCTCCTCCCCCTACGTTTGCCTCGACTCACTCTACGCGCAAGTCTTGACCAACGCGTTTCCGAACATCTCGCCTGGCCTTGCTGGGCGGCTGAAGATAATCCTAGGCAGCATTATATTCCTCCAAAATGCACTTTCACCATGCGACCTCGAGCGGTTGCTGAACGTCAACAAAGATCACAACAGCTTATCTCCGAGCAGCGTCCGTGGTACTTTGGTGCACCTCCATTCTGTTGTTATTGTACCAGAAGATGACGAGCATGTGATACGCGTGCTGCACCCATCATTCTTCGACTTTTTCACCAACCGCGATCGCTGCCGGAATCCGAGGCTTGTAGTGGACGCTGGCGCACAACACGCAATCCTTGCACATGCGTGTCTCCGTGCCATCAACTTGGAGCTCAAACGAAATCCTTGCCAAATCGAAAGCCCAACGATCCATAATAGCGAAGTTGCTGACCTTCCTACGCGTATCATGGAACATATTCCCGCCCATGTTCAATATGCATGCCGACATTGGGCGTCACATCTGAAAAACGCAATGCTCTCTGGCAGCCTCCTTGAACAGTTAAAGGAGTTATGTACGGTGAATTTGCTGCACTTGGTGGAAGCCTGCAGCCTATTGGGCAATCTCCGAAATCTCCTGATATCATTAGATGTTGCCCAGCGCATACTTACAGTACGTGGTATTGGCTGAACCTAGTATGACGGCTAATCGATAGTCATTTTTCAGATGAATATCAGCAAGGATATTAGGGATATAATAACATTGCTGAATGATTGCGAACATTTTGTTCGTGAATTCTTCGCGGTCCTGAGCAGCTCTTCCCAGCAGGTATATCACTCGGCCCTGATGTTTACGCCAAGCGACACATTATTTTGGGCGAAGTATGGTAATATTGAACTGCCTCGGATTAGGATGCAGAATGGATGTCAGAAGAAGTGGAATTTATTTGTGCGAACAATGGATGGTCATTCCGATAGTGTTATTTCAGTCGCATTCTCCCCAGATGGCACACGTATCGTGTCGGGATCCCATGATAAGACACTTCGACTGTGGGATGCAGTCAGTGGTGCTCATCTCAACATCCTCAAAGGGCATTCTGATTGGGTTGAGTCTGTCACATTCTCCCCAGATGGCACACGTATCGTGTCGGGATCCCGTGATAAGACACTTCGACTGTGGGATGCAGCCAGTGGTGCTCATCTCAACACCCTCAAAGGCCATTTCAGTTGGGTTCAGTCTGTCGCATTCACCCCAGATGGCACACGTATCGTGTCGGGATCCGATGATGCGACACTTCGATTATGGGATGCAGTCAGTGGTGCTCATCTCAACACCCTCCAAGGGCATTCCAATGGGGTTCAGTCTGTCGCATTCTCTTCAGATGGCACACGTATCGTGTCGGGATCCGGTGATAAGACACTTCGACTGTGGGATACAATCAGTGGTGCTCATCTTAACACCCTCAAAGGCCATTCCAGTTTGGTTCAGTCCATCGCATTCTCCTCAGATGGCACACGTATCGTGTCGGGATCCCATGATAACACACTTCGACTGTGGGATGCAGTCAGTGGTGCTCATCTCAACACCCTCAAAGGGCATTCCAGTTGGGTTCAGTCCGTCGCATTTTCCCCAGATGGCACACGTATCATGTCGGGATCCGATGATAACACACTTCGACTGTGGGATGCAATCAGTGGTGCTCATCTCAACACCCTCAAAGGGCACTCCAGCTCGGTTCCGTCCGCCGCATTCTCCTCAGATGGCACGCGTATCGTGTCGGGATCCGATGATAAGACACTTCGATTATGGGATGCAGTCAGTGGTGCTCATCTCAAAACCCGAGTCAAAGGGCATTCAGGTTGGGTTCAGTCCATTGCATTTTCCCCAGATGGTACACGTATCGTGTCGGGATCCACTGATAAGAAACTTCGACTGTGGGATGCGGTCAGTGGTGCTCATCTCAACACCCTCAAAGGCCATTCCGGTCCAGTTAAGTCTGTCGCATTCTCCCCAGATGGCACACGTATCGTGTCGGGATCCGAGGATAAGACAGTTCGACTGTGGGATGCAGTCAGTGGTGCTCGTGTAGAAACTCTTTATAACTGTAGTGGCATGGCATTTGCAGCTTTCGATTCCACAGGCATGATTTCCGGCAAGTTACCATTATTTCATTGTTTGCCTTTATACTCATATAATGACATAGACAAGCGAAATGCATTTCATTGCTTCACGGAGTCGGATGGCTGGATTTATCTTGTCAGCACGAGTCACCAACGGCTATGTTGGATTCCTGTCGAATGTCGAGGAGTGGTGTTGACATCAAATGGAAAACGAATTGCTTTTGGTACGAAAGATGGACGGGTAGTCATTCTTGATTTTTCCAGAGTAGTTTGATACCTTTGCACCAGTCTAATGTATTCCGAGGCAGAAACTGAGTGTAGGTCTCCGTCTTGTGCCAAATCAGATCCAAATATATCACGGCATTACTCTGCCAGCCTCAAGCAATCCTCCCGGCCTCTCCCTTCACCGCTGCCCTCGGCTGCCGACGCCACCACCCAGATGACATGCTCCATGCCTACGCCAAGCGTACGAGCCCAGAGGAGCGGCCTCCCTGGTGACAACGTGTCTCACATGTGGCACAACACTTCTCCCCGTCTCTGCTGCCCGTTCATAGCCCTACCACCTGCCATCGATTTCACGCCACCGCTTAGCAGCTGCCTCTCCCACCTGGCACCTGGTGTTCACAACAAACGGTCCCCTCCAAACCATCACTCCTACCCGTGACCTCTTCCAGTGGCACGCTTTCTAAGCCCCGCCTTGGTTGTACCAGGCCGCGCTAGTTTGTAAGCCGTGCCACTTAACAGAGCCCGGGGGTGACTGGCGTGGATCTGAACAAAACAATCCGCAACGGCTGCTCACCCAATTTGCGGATTCTCGGCGAGTCCACGTGTAGGTGTACGACTCCGATGTCCTACTCATGGTATGATCTATTCTTCGCTTAAATTTTTTCTCGTGTGCCTTATACTTGCATTCTGCAGTGGCTTCAAGGATAATGGGTTTTTATCCACTTCCAGACCAGAAGGATCGTGCCATTGCGTGGTTTTGGGTAACTCCGATACTATTCGCCTTTTATTTCACCACTTATTTTTCGTAGATTACATTCAACTTGGGCGGCGGGATTGGTTCCTTCATCTCGTTTGCGATCAACTTCCGTAACACTGCAGGAACTGTTTCTGACGCAACGTGTGCGTTTACATTTCCTTCACCTCACTGGATCGACTCGAGCTCAACGTGGAACGATTAGACGGTGCCTTCATTGCAATCATGAGTTAGTGTTACTTCCTGTTACGTATCATCGTTCCACAAGTCTTCAGTTTTCGGCTGGCCACTGTCATCCTTAACCCCGCCACCGCATAAGGTCTGGTGGTACTTTAGCTTGTTCCCCGCTACGAAATAGAGCATCCGCGCCTCTTTCGAACGAGAAGTCCATAATTTTATAACATCTTTCACGAATTGGCGCATCGTTTGCCTTATACCTGCCTTCTTCGTCACCAATTTCTTCTACTCATACCAACAAAATTCTGCCAACGGTAAGCCAGCAAGGAACCATTATCAAGTATACTGCTTAATGACCATACAGGCGTCATTTCACGCTACGTACTTGATCTCTCAACAGCGCCATGTACTGGATTGCTCGGATGGTAAGCTGGATGATCTGACTACGTTCAAGTTTCTTATTCTTTGATTCATGATATAGTTTGGCGGCCTCGTCATCAGCTATCTGCTTGACTGGAAGTTGTTTAGTCGTTCCCAACGTGTTAAGGCTGTATCTCTGCTTCGAGTACCTATATTGGTCCATTGTGACTGTAAGCGACGTTTTGACCCCTCGGTGGCTGTAATAGTAATTTACGGCAGGTGCTTCTTCTACGGCGCGTCCTGGTAGGTCACTATGTTATACCTGACGCGTCGTTTTCAAGGACTTACCTCTTATCACATAGTCTTTCTGCTATTGGATGACGGCAGCCAGTTTCAGGCAAATTTCCTCGCCCACATGAGTTTTCCACTGGTAAGCGGGGAAGGTTTAGCGCTGACTTGTTTTACCGACAAACAGATCATGATGGACTCCCAGGAATACTGGGAGAAGCAGGCGAAAAAGGAGAAAAAATGAACACGTATACTGGCAAGTGTCTACTCAACAGCCCACCTGAGCCGGGAGGTCTGGTAGTGGGGCACATAGTCAATCCCACCTAATGATAGTGAGAGTGATGTCACGCTGTGACATGTAGGCGGCCCGCGCTACATCGTCGACTACAAAGCGATGCAGGAGGTATGGGGAGAGCGGGCATAAATAGAAAGGGCAGATGAAGAGTATGTGGAGCTTTTGAAAATAACTATTCAGACAGTTAGCGCATTAAACATGGAAGAAAATAAAATTAAGACATACCAGACGTTAGGTGTCCATAAAAGGAATGCGTGACGGTTAGCGGATTGCTGCTTTCTCGGCGACTGCTTGCTTCTATCACTACTTTCACTGTTCAAGTTTCCACTTCGGACTGGGCGCCGATGGCGTTGCGGTGTTTGACGGAGGATGGGAGGTGGAACATACGACGGGCGTGTCTTTGGGTCTTGTGCGCCCCAGTTACCTCCACGGACCACCACATACCCCGCCCTCCCAGCATCGCCAAAACCTACGAACTTGTCAACCGCCTCTTATTCAAATCCAGGTGAAAGCACCTAATACGCCCGCCCATCCCTCCATGCATGATCGATGCCAACGGCCAACGGTTCAAATCCAAGTGGTTCATGCCCGTCTTTAGCAACTTGCGTTACCTCATCATGACCGAACCCGTCCAAGACATTTTCGCCCACAACCTTGAGTACATTTGCGGTTATATGCCAGCTGTATATGTGCATCCACCCTAACAAGCGCGCGGTGGGGACGTGAGCGTTCCGCCTCTCCCTTCACCGTCGCCCTGGCTACCGATGATAACAGCCCAGATGACCGTGTTTACGCCGAGCGTAGATCCTCAACCATAAGCCACACCTGGCATCAACTGGTCCGATAATTCTGCGCCCGACTGACCCACTTGACGTGGAAGACTTTACCTAAGTTATCGGCGAGTGGTTTCAGCTTAACGGAGTCAGTAGATAAGTTAACAATTGACGAATTTTATAACAAAACATGCCCGAAAACGACGCCGACATTCCTGAACCGTATTACTATCCACCAGACCAGTTGGCTGTCATCACCTACGATAATTTAAGAACTAAAGAATAAACTCGACGCTGGGTACTTGCACAATGGACGAGTCACAGAACATGGGATAAGATGGCCAGCGCAGTACTAGGTTCACGTCGTCGTTTGCACGCGTAATGGGGGAGACAACATTTGCACATTCTGTGAACGTGATCGTAGCAATAGTATGCAAGGTGTGCATCGTCGTGCCACTGATTAGACGATGTGCCAATATCAAACAAACCTTGAATCTCTGCGTGGAAATCTGGCTTCGTCTGCAAGCTCGTACATGTCTACAATTGATGAAACTATCAATCAGAAGACGTCCATACTTGGCATGGTAGAGATCAGGTAGGAGGTACAGACCCTCGCGCCCTAAGGACACCATCTGAGACAGTCGTCGACGATTCGATCGACAATCTATTTTTCCTGGCAACATTTCGCGCAAAGGGATCCCGCCATTCTCCTGCCGTTGCGGGCGGTACATTTGTGGACCTGCCATTGAAAGTGATCAGTCGGGTAAGGCAGTAGGGCGGATGACACAGTGTCGAGACAATCCTGCTCGAATGGGTCGGATGATCGGCCGACTCAGGACTCCCCGAAGTTCACGTGTGGAGGCGCGAAGGACGTTGTCGATGTCTGATATACGAGTTCGTTGGTTCTGTCAGACGGATATACGGAAAAGCTGCCTCCATCAATATAATTTGGTCAGGGAAGGGACGGAGTCGGGAGCCGGGGCCGGGGATGTTTGTTTTTGTTAGGATATACCAATCCAGTACACGAAACCTTGTCGAGCAAGGTAACAACAGCGTTACAAACCCGCGCGACTCGCTGGCATAGAACCTTTCAGTCGGCCTCGGGATTAGTAAAGAGCAAATTGTTCGTATGGCATCACATGTGCTAAAATGAAAAGAAGAATCTATATGGGGACTGAGGTCAGACTCAAAGCTGGCTTGTGGGGTTGACGCAGACACCAAGACGACGAATTCGGGCGAGGCAACGTGCGATACGAAAGGTCAAAAAGGCTGGGCAGCGGTGCAGTTCCCGAAAACAAAGGCGCTGACAATCCGAAGCCGAAGGTACCGTAACGTACAGGATCTCGAATGGCTGCTCATACCACTGCTGCCTTTGTGGTATATATACCATCTATGCCTTGCCATATTCTTCACTGCACTGCTCAGCGCTCAGCTTTCCTCACTCAACAATGACTATTCTCTCAGGCCCCGCATCCGAGACTCGCGCCTACCAAAGGCGCTCTTCTAACGCAACCCCGGAGACCAAGTTCTTAAGGGCAGTCACCCTCAACGCATTCAATCCTGGCCAGACACCTTCGGTCTCCAAGACTCCTCTTCTTCAGTCGTTCATCGAGTCTTTCAGAGAACTCGAAGGCTATAGGTAGGCTATTAATTTAAACGTGCCTTTCTCTTCGGCTAACAATATCCTGATAGGAACGGGAAATCTATTGTTGTGGACGGATATAACCTCTCCATCGCCGCTGTGACAGCAGCATCAAGATATCATGCATCGGTTTCTCTCGATAAATCTGCTGAAGTCACAGACAGACTCGACAAGAGCCGAAAGGTCGTCACTGACAAAATAGATGGCGGCATTAGCATATACGGTGTATCGACTGGCTTTGGTGGTAGCGCGGACACGCGTACCGACCAACCACTGCTCCTTGGCACTGCTCTATTGCAGCACCAGCCCAGTGGTGTCCTTCCTTCCACTTCCGAACCCCTCGAGGTTCTCCCGCTCCTTGATCCATTGGCTTCAACCAGCATGCCGGAATCCTGGGTCAAAGGCGCCATCTTGATTCGTATGAACTCCCTCATTCGCGGTCACTCTGGCGTTCGCCCCGAACTGATTGAGAAGATGAACGAACTCCTTAGCGCCAATGTCACTCCATTGGTTCCCATGAGGAGCAGCATTTCCGCGTCCGGAGGTAAGTTCTTCCCACACGCTTCGCAAGCGAGTAGCTTAATTCACCCCTCAGACCTCTCTTCCCTGTCCTATGTTGCTGGTACGCTTATCGGTAACCCTGCAATCAGGGTGTTTGATGGCCCCCGCGTGTTCGGTGGCCGCCAGATCGTTTCTTCACGCGAAGCGCTTGAAGCGCACAACATCACCCCCATTGCTTTGGCCTCCAAGGAGCACCTCGGTATCCTTAACGGCACTGCTTTTTCAGCCTCAGTTGCTTCTCTGGCTCTGAATGATGCTGTTCATCTCGCACTCCTTACCCAAGTAGTAACTGCCATGAGCACTGAAGCCCTAAAAGGCACCCGGTTAAATTATCACAAATTCATCGGCGAAGTAGCCCGGCCTCACCCCGGCCAGGTAAGCTCGCGTTGCCATAAATGGCATTTCATTTCTTAATTGTCCAATCCTAGGTCGAAGCAGCCAAAATTATGTGGGACTTGCTTGAGGGAAGCAAGTTCGCCGTCACTCACGAGGAAGAGTTGACTATCAAAGAAGATGAAGGCACCCTCCGCCAAGATCGCTACTCTCTGCGGACGGCCCCGCAATTCATCGGGCCTCAGGTCGAAGATCTGCTCGAATCATTGAAGACCGTTACCCGGGAATGCAATACAAGTATGCACTTGCAACATCATGTCAGTCAGTGTCGCGCGACTAACTTCATAACTAGCTACCGACAACCCATTATTCGATGGCGAGACTGGCGAAGTTCACCACGGTGGCAACTTCCAAGCTATGGCCGTTAGCAATGCCATGGAGAAGACACGCCTTGGCCTTCATCACTTGGGCAAGATCACGTTTGCTCAACTGGCTGAACTCATCAATCCCGCGATGAACCGCGGTCTGCCCCCATCCCTTGCGGCGACAGACCCATCGCTTAACTACCACGGAAAGGCCATCGACATTGCTTCTGCGGCATACGTGGCGGAGCTTGGCTACCTTGCCAACCCGGTATCGACCCATATTCAATCCGCAGAGATGCACAATCAGTCCGTCAAGTAAGTAGATGCCATTTCCTTATGACTTTCTAATCTTACATCCTATTTCAGCTCGCTGGCATTGATTTCTGCACGTCAGACGTTGAACTCGCTCGAGATTCTATCCATATTGCTTGCCTCGCACATCTACATGCTTTGCCAGGCATATGATCTCCGTGCCTTACAGGCCGAGTTTGCGGACGAACTGAAGAAGATCGTATCTCAAGAGTTGAACGATACATTCGGCCACGCGTTGACCGAAAGCGAGACGTCAGTTTTACTGTCCAGAGCTACAAAGGCGATGGCGGCAACACTCGAAAGCACCAGCACCATGGATGCTGTCGAGCGTATGCAGAAAGTTGCGGCCTCTGCCACACCTGCAATTGTCGATTTCCTAACTGGGTCTGACGTGGAGGATGGCGAGGCGGCAGCAGCATTAATGGCCTCTATCCCCAAGTTCCACTCAAGTGTCGCCTCTCGGGCTGCTTCCTACCTCAAGCAGTTGCGGACCGAATACCTAACTGGTGCTCGCGGGCCCGCTCCTGCAGCTTCTTATCTGAACAAGACCCGTCCGATCTATGAATTCGTCAGGGTCACGCTGGGTATCAAGATGCATGGAATAGAGAACCTCCAATCCTTTGAGAATGGTCTCGGCATCACCCCGGGAGAACACGTATCGCGTATTCATGAGGCAATCCGCGATGGAAATTTGCAATCTGTAATTGTCAATATCTGGTCTTAGATACCGGCCCGTGTACTTTAGAGTAGCATTTCCTACATAATGATCATGGCATCTATATACCCCCTCCCCACTATACATACATACATACATAGCTATATAAACGATGTAGAAGGCATACTTGGGACATAATAATGAAAGCTCTACGAGCAGTTTTACTTCATTCTAATGATATGTGGCCGACGTCAGGATCTAGGGATGAGCGGCAATAATAGAGGAGTCTTCTCCCTCCCCATCACATCCCACCGCGTCCTACTCCCTACCTCCCACCCACTTCCCTCCCCTACGTCCTCAAATTCTCCCTATCCCTATCCCGGGCCATGGAACCTCAAACAACAACGTGCTAGAAGCTAACCCAAAATACGACGAGGTGGATAGCGACAGTAACAGCGCTTCGGATAGGAAGTACATGACAGGCGGAGCGTTCTAGTAAAGATTGTGTATTGTATGAGTAAGGTAATGTTCTACGTGAATCACGAATATAGGGACTTTGTCGAAACAATACCCCCTGCATGATAAAGAACGTCATAGGTACTAGCTGATCCAACCGCGGTCAAATGCTGGGGGGGTAGCCTTTGACGACGTTCTGAGACTGATCACGTTCATGCTGCAATCCCTTATCGACCTCGTATGGCGATTCCCTGCATTTTCTCCTTTGATAAAAAGGATCGTCTTGTTTCCTTTGTCGGAGAACCTCCTGCATCTTCCGCTGCCGATGGCGCTCTTCCACATGCATGCTAGCCTGCGTTGGAGTGTTTACACGTTTACGTTTTGTATTCAGTTGGATGAACCGAACAAGTTATGGCCGCAAGCTTGACCATATTTGGTATTGTTGCGTTTGACCCTCCCACGGTACCCTATGGTTCCTGTCAAGCAATTTAATTTGATGCAAATCATTGTGCGTGAAACGGCTTCAAAAGCCATGATGTCTTTCATTCGGTTTGGACCTCCTACTACCTTCTACAACCCGCCGGCTTCATAGTCTCTACAGGTTTTGTCCCCCCTCACTCCTTTGCACAACACACGTGAAAGTCGGCAATGGATTCTCGACCAACCACTGGCGATCCCGTTGAAACGAGTGAAGAACGCGAACACCACGAGGCCGGCCCTTCAAGCGAACAACCTGCACCTATGTCACAAGGAGCTCCACAATCTGCACCTTTGCCAGAGGAAGCGGGGCAAGGTCCGTATCAACAACCACTATACTTAGGGCCATCGCGACCGGTGCAGGTCCCCGCGCCCACGGCGCATCACGCGCTGAACCTAACTTTCGGTCACGCAGAAAAGCCTGAAATCGAGGCCGTACCAGCTTCCAGCACATATAGAGGAGACCCGGTGGAAGTGCCATCCGACGCGCGTGTTAGCAGGTATGCAACAATGCGAAAGCCGGTGAGCGGCGTGTACACCGGGCAAAGTGCTGCACGCCGATCAACGATTGATTATCTAGTTCCCGTGGAACAACAGGCAAGTTTACTTTTTCAAAAGAGAACTATAATGACTCGGGATGACTCAACTGCTGAATAGACTGTCTCGCAACGTTTAGAGGCAACACTGAAGCACGCTCGATCGGAAAGAGAGAAGTTCAATTTAAGGGCCAATGGCGCGAAATGGAGTATCAACGTCGCCTCCGGTGTTCAAGTATTCTTGGGTGCACTGACGACTGGTTTGGCGGCTATGCGCTTGGACGGGAAGCAAGTACGTCACAAGGGTCGACGGATATACAGAAAACGCTGACTTAAAACTGGATGCAGCTGGGAATTGCAACAACGGTGCTTGGTGAGAACGGTTCCCATGCCGCGTTACCGTTTTCGGCAATCTAACAATCAGTTTCAAGGCATATTAACCACGCTAGCGGGCGCGTTCCTGACGAAAGTGCGAGCTGGAGGGGAACCGGAAACGTCGACGATTCAAGCTCATGATCTCAACCAATTCGTACGCAAATGCGAAGCCTTCCAGATTGACCATGGGCACGAAATTGGGGATAGGCACAATGACGAAATCAAGCAGTATCGAGACGACCTTGAGCTAATATTACGGCAGAAGCAAATCGAGTATGTCCACCGTCTGTCTTCCCATTCACGAATTTGTATGACACTAACCTATTCAGTGAGGCCGCGTAACATAGAGAAAATGTACATAGTTGTCCACCGTTGCAAGTCTCACTCCATTGACACTCTGTCGTTACCGTTACCATTGCCGTGGATCCGGATTTTCTCATGAGATATGCCATGTCTTGATTATGTACAGAACAGTTACAAGTACACTAGCTTAAATAATCCATCCAATATTACATGAATCTACACTGAAAAACGTGAAGAGTAGAGGCTCTGGGAACGGAAGTTTTGTCTATCGGGTCCCGCTTTGTGCGATCCCATGCGTTAACTCGCTAAAGTTGCTCAGATACGTGCCCCAATCATCCAGTCTATGCGTTAACAATCAGTGGCTGAGAAAAAGGTACACGGACAAGGAGACTCACTCGAAACCTGTCGGAGCATTTGACCACATTGACAACGCGTCGAAATCAATCGGAGGTGCTCCTGCACTGGCGGTCTGCATCCCTGGTACAGACGTTCTTCTACCCACGTAACCTGCACCGCCCAGCAATGGGTCCATTCCCACGCTGGTAGGGGGCACGGCCTGACTAGGAGCCATGCTAGATGATATCGGTGGAACACCCATCATGGTCTGCCGCGGCTGCAATAAGTTGTAAGCCAAGCTCGAAGTACCACCAAGGCCCATCGCTGGAAGACCTTGATCCAGCTGCGGCTCAATGAACTGTTGTTGAGGCATTTGACCTGCCGCCTGCATTGGCCAGTAGCCTGGTTGATTTACCATCGTCTGCTGACTTCCCATAGAAGGATTGGTAAAGCCCTGGCCGTTTACAAACTTGCCTTGGCCATGGAGAGGTAATCGACCAAGCTCGGCGCTATATACGGGCAAATGGCGTTGTGGGACACCACCACCACCACCTTCATATTGTTGGGACGATACACGAGAAACTCGCTTGGATCCAATAATAGGCCGCGGTCCGTCAAACATATCGCCTAGACCTGATGGAGAAGGGGTGGTTTCCAAGGATGTATCTTCGTCTCGTTCACGCTTGTTTGAAAATGGTGGACTTCCCTGTGGGAGCGGCAGTTCGCCAACGGTAGCCAGCTCGTATAATATGTCCCTGGCGACATCAGGTTGCAGAAGATAAGAGAATGGAAAGATATCTTACCATAACCGGCCGGCTGAGTAGTAGCTTGTAGAGAATCAGACCTCAGTCGTTACGCTATAAACCAGTTGCTTACCGTTCTTCAGACAACCGCAGAATCGCCATGCACTTGTGTACTTCGGACATCTCCTTTTGTGTATCTGTAGATAGACCGGATCGCTTCCCGCCCCAGATGTTCAGGAGTAGTACGATGCCGGACGTGAATACAGCCATCTATATAACCAGTCAAAAGAGGTGCTGTTGGAAAAGGTAAAGATACGAACCATTACCCATGGTGCAGGACCAAGGTCTCGCTTCCTCATCACTTCTACTACGTGACTGCATGATCGCGCTGCGTTCGTGCATATCGCGAGGGATGGGAACGATAAAGGCGACGGTTTTCGGGGAGAAGGTATGAACGGTCTATGTATCAGGATCTGTAGGTGATAATAGGTTGCATATAGGAGAACTGATTGCTGGAATAAGAGCGAATCCTCTCGCTTAGGGTCCCAGCGCACTACTATCATGAGAAACTCGAATGTTTCACGAAAAGAGAGAGGGCTTACGAGAATCCGGCACCGAATCCACCCATCTATTCAACGCAGAGTCCAGCTCGGAAACAATATGCTGTTCCCATTGCTCTCCTACAAATCCGAGAAGAACTTTGGATTTGTTGATTGAATACTAGAGAGACTCAGCCCGGTGACATTATCTTAAAATACTGTGCGCTCACGATTGTCCTCAGTGTGAATGCAAGTAGTTGATTCAGCTTGACAAATAAATTAAATGATGTGACGAGGGATGGCTTTCCAGGGGGTTGTTTGAACCTCTGCTTCGGATCCGGATGCTCCCAGTACTCATCATCGACTTCAAGTGGATAATCAACGTCGAAGCTGTCGAACGGATAAGTATTCGTGGGGAGTTTGGTTGAAAGCACCGCTCACTCTTCATCTTGGATCGCGCACGGCCTTCCGAGACCACAGCTCAGGACCCTGTCCATACAAACAAGCACCCTGAGGTCGTGGGAGTTTAGACTGGCTGATGAACGAATAACAGTGCGTACCAGAATGCTCTCTTCCGAAGCTCGTCCTCGATGGTCCACTCCCCTACCTGCGCTTTCTTCCTATGCACTCCCACATCTTGAGCAAGACGTATACCGATCCCAACCATGGTCCAGCACGTGTGAGGAGCAGAAGTGCCTTGTAGATACTGGACCGAAAGCTGAACCGAATAAGATCAGAATTGCAATTGGTAGAGAGAATTGCCCACGAAACTCACACAATGCAGCTGTAAATCATGCAAGCCGGGAGGCTCCAAAAGCGATTTCCTAACCAGCTGTACCTGCTCGAACCACTTCCAACCAGAGCTGTGACGACCGTCATCTTCATCGAGTAATACACGAGGGTCATCCGAATGTCGAGAGCCAACGGCGCACACAAGAAGTAAGACAGCTCCAAATACGAAATCGCTATGGTGTAAGCCTTCCCCAACGCAGCGCTCGAAAGTGGGTCGGTGAAGTAACGGAAAGAATAGATTAAGATTTTGGAAGTATAGATCAATAAGAGACGGGACAAGATCATCCGGAGGGAACGAATATTCCGGTAGCTGAGCAACGGCGGTAGATTGCTCCCACTATTCGTCACGTTATTTAAAGTTCGAGACTTCAATCATGATAGACTTACTGGTTTAATGGCCCAATATTCTGGACGTTTGCTTTTAAGCACTGGTTTCTTACCCTCATCTGAATCATTGCCGGTATATTCGTGTTTGAGCTCCATTGCAGTCTGAATCAGCATGGCACCGCTACTCTTTCCGAAGAACCGATATTCATGAGGGTCAATGGTTAAACGTCTAAGGTTGTCGGCAAGAATGAGGTGCGCGCTGTCGTCCTCCGGCTCCTCCTTTGTGACCACGTCTACCTTTCGGAGGGCACTCGTGGTAATCTCTCGATAGTTGAATGAATTTGGAACAACGCTGGACTGCGACCCTACTAATGAACTTGGATTCTGGAAAGATTCAGATGAATCCAATGAAGCATTCAGTTCCCTCAGAATTCCCTTGTCTGGGCAGATCTAGGGTGCATTGGTAAAGTTGCCGAATAATCAAACAATGCGCCTACTGACTTTTCGCAATAGATTTTCAAGTTTCTGAACTCTAATTTCCAGGGATTCGACGTATCTAATACCGATTGTTAATGTCGAAGCGAATAGAGCGAGTGAAGCGAGTAACACAAACCCTTTTGGAGGACCCCTCTTCTGCGCAGAATTCAGCACGCGAGCGAGGACAAGTGAGATTCAAATCTACCTTTGCTGCTTCTACATAAGTACAAGGTAAAGTATATGTGGCGCAATTGGAACAATGATTATTGGGTTGTTGTCCGCCATCGCCTATTGATGTCAACGTAAGCGGGATTTGCGACCGGCGGCGCGCTGACTCACATCGAACTTCGCAATGTGCCCGAAGCACCGAAGGGTTAGCTATAAATTCGAACGTTGAATGGAATCACACACTCTTCTTCCTCCTGCAAATGTCGCAAGCCCGTTGTACGCGCCGCTTTTTCGATCCCTGCGCAAGGGCGCTGGAGCCGAAATCCAAGTCATTGTTATCTTCTTCGTTTGACGACATAACTACAGCTGAAGCGCTGACGGATGGGCACTGAATTGCGTAGCCTTGTGAATGAATGAGTGCCAGGCTAAGACAACAGTGTTAATTTAATGGGCTCAGTCGATATTTCCTTTTCTGGACACTGACGCGTTCGGCCGGGCTGCGGCTTCTGCCGATGTCAAACAGCAGTGAGTGACATATTTTCAGACGCGTTTCGGCACCCTACTTTCGCACCGGGGCTGTACAATCAAATTTGTACCTTATCCAGCTTCAAAAGCCGGTTCGACCGGCACCGGTCTCTTATCTTGGCCGGTCACCGGTCACCAGTCACCAGTCAACATGTATTCAACGACGGCCACCGGCAGTATGGCGTACTTTATCCACGCTCCTTATCAATTGGCAACAACCAGGTCATGATGTGCGCAGTAGAGCCAAGAGCCGCCAAGTCACCGCATCTTCTCACGACATGGGGGATTCGAGTCATTTCAGGTCATCGGAGATTCGAGATCAATTGCTTTGCAACCAAAGATGACCTTCGCCATTCAATCGACCCTTGCAAAGAAGTGTATCAGGCACGCAATAGACCTACAATTTTCATCGACTGCACAAATTTTTGAGATCCGATGCTGTGGCCATCATGGCGTCAGCGGCTAGATCGATAACGCGTATGACAGGTATATACAGGAGGAAAGTTCATCCGGTAGCTGAGGCACTGACTCGCTGTAAAACGAATAAAAAATGCAATGTTCTATTCGTTGCTCGATGACTCGACAAGCTGGTGAAATCTATGGATTCAAAGCTCATGTGCTAACGGGATTTCATTTGTCGTCCAACGAGCGTCGAGTTTGCCCCAGCCAAGGCTTTTAGAATACCCGCTAACTAGCCCGCCCATAAACGTTGAATCTATTCTTTCCTTCGACCTTATTCTGGATCAAGTCACTTCCGACCGACAGGAGTTAACCAGCAGAAGATCATAAGCCATCTGACCTGCCTCTGCATTTGCGAGGATCCATGACATAATGGCCGCCCAATCAAGATCTTGGTTACTTCGGCGGTAAGGGTTTGGACCTCGGTGGATAGATGACGATTGATAACGTGGGCTGCTCCCAGAGATTTGAGATGATCGGCATTCTTGAGAGAAGCGGTCGTGCTTGGGGAAGCGGCGATGGGGACAGGTGGCCCGAGGGAGAGGTCATTTGGCTGAGGTTGGTCGCATATTTAGACCAGGCGAAGTTCTCCCTTCACCGCTGCCCCGGCTACGGACTCCACCAGCCCAGATGACATGCTCTGTGCCTACGCCAAGGGTACGAGCTCAGAACAGCGGTCTCCGACCTGCGCAACGTGTCGCGTAGGAGGAGTGTTGCGACATATTTGGATCCGGCGTTACGATTCGGGAGGCCTGCGCTTCGTGTCGGCGTACAGTCGGAATACATTAGATCAGTTCAAAGGTGTCAAAGTACGCTGGAAAAATCAAGAATGACTACCCGTCCATCTTCAGTACTCAAAACACCTCGTTTGCCATCTGACACCAACACTCCTCGGCATTCGACAGGAATCCAACATAGCCGTTGGTGAGGGCTGACAAGATAAATCCAGCCATCCGGCTCCAGGAAGTAATGCAATGCATCTGGCTGGTCTATGAAATATGAAGTCATTACATGAGTATAGAGGCAAACAATGAAATAATGGTAACTTGCCGGAAAGCACGCCCAGTGCAGACTCGAAATCTGCAAATGTGACACTACTGTATTTATCAAGAGTTCCTACATGAGCACCACTGCCAACTGCGTCCCACAGTCGAAGTGTACGGTCGTACGATCCTGACAGAATACGTGTGCCATCTGGGGAGAATGCGACTGATTGAACATCACGGGAATGCCCTTTGAGGGCATTGAGATGAGCACCGCTGACTGCATCCCACAGTTGAAGTGTCCTATCAGTGGATCCTGACACAATATGTGTGCCATCTGGGGAGAATGCGACAGACTGAACCCTATCGGAATGCCCTTTGAGGGTGTTGAGATGAGCACCACTTACTGCATCCCACAATCGAAGTGTCTTATCATCAGATCCTGACACAATGCATGTACCATCTGGGGAGAATGCAGCAGACTGAACCCAACTGGAATGCCCTTCGAGGGTGTTGAAATGAGCACCACTGATTGCATCCCACAGTCGAAGTGTCCTAGCACTGGATCCCAACACAAGATGTGTACCATTTGGGGAGAATGCGACAGACCGAACCCCACCATAGGAATTTGGCTCTTTGAGGGTGTTGAGATGGGCACCACTGACTGCATCCCACAGTCGAAGTGTCTCATCATTGGATCCCGACACGATACATGCACCATCTGGGGAGAATGCAACTGACTCAACACCACGGGAATGCCCTTTGAGGGTGTTGAGATGAGCACCACTGACTCCATCCCACAGTTGAATTGTCCCATCATTGGATCCCGACACAATACGTGTGCCATCCGGGGAGAATGCGACAGAGTTAACCCAATCGGAATGCCCTTCGAGGGTATTGAGATGAGCACCACTGACTGTATCCCACAATCGAAGTGTCTTATCATGGGATCCCGACACGATACGTGTGCCATCTGGGGAGAATGCGACCGATGTAACAGCACTGGAATGACCCTCCATTGTTCGCACAAATAAATTCCATTTCTTCTGACGTCCATTCTGCATCCTAATCCGAGGCAGTTTATTACCATACTTCTCCCAAAATAATGTTTCGCTTGGTGTAAACATCAGTGCCGAGTAATATACCTGCTGGGAAGAGCTGCTAAGGACCTCGAAGAATTCACGAACAAAATGTTCGCAATCATTCAGTAATGTTATTATATCCCTAATATCCTTGCTGATATTCGTCTGAAAAGTGAATATCAATCAGCAGTCATACTAGGTTAAGCCAATACCACGTACTGTAAGTATGCGCTGGGCAACATCTAAAGATATCAACAGATTTCGGAGATCGCCCAATAGGCTGCAGGATTCCACCAAGTGCAGTAAATTTACCGTACATAGCTGCTCTAGCTGTTTAAGGAGGCTGCCAGAGAGCATCGTACTTGTCAGATGTGACGCCCAGTGTCGGCACGCATATTGAACATGGGCGGGAATATGCTCCTTAATACGCGTAGGAAGGTCAGCAACTTCGCTATTATGGATCGTTGGGCTCTCGATTCGGCAAGGATTTCGTTTGAGCTCGAAGTTGATGGCACGGAGGCACGCATGTGCAAGTAACGCGTGTTGTGCGCCAGCGTCCACTACAAGCCTTGGATTCCGGCAGCGATCGCGGTTGGTGAAAAAGTCGAGGAACGATGGGTGCAGCACGCGTATCACACGCTCGTCATCTTCCGGTACAATAACAACAGAATGGAGGTGCACCAAAGTACAACGGACGCTGCTCGGAGGTGAGTTGTTGCGATCTTTATTTACATTCAGCAACCGCTCGAGGTCGCATGGTGACAGCGCATTTTGGAGGAATATAATGCTGCCTAGAATTATCTTCAGCCGTCCGGTAAGACCAGGCGAGATGTTAGGAAACGCGTTGGTCAAGACTTGCGCATAAAGTGAATCAAGGCAAACGTAGGGGGAGGAGCTTTCGAGAATTGGTATTGTACTCTGCAGTAGTTTAGTAAGCTGATTTTGAGGATTACTGTAGTTACGGTCCCCAATAAAGCGGACCGATGTCGCTGCAAAAATGAAAAGGCCGCAAGATTTCGTTGTCAGAGCTTGGATGTCTGATGTGGACGGCCACGATGCTGGTAAACTGTAAAATTCGCTGATTTCTTTCAGACGAGCAGTAACGTAGCGCTCGATGTCGGTTTGCACGACGCCGAGCTCCACTTCATGCAGAATAAGACGCCTTGTTGCTGGGTCCAAACTTTCCAACGTGAATCCACGAGTGATGTGCCGTTCAGGACGACTCGTGATCAGGAATTTCAAAGGAGAAAGTTCGGCTACGTGCATAGAGAGGGACGCTAGGACCACTGATATGGTACTATCATCCTTGCACTCGTCAAGAGCATCGATGACAACCACGCAGGGCGTAATGGAGTCCCCGATCGTACGAAGAGGCGCCACGATGAGTTCCTTGAGCTGGTACGATAAATCTGAGAAACCTATTTCGCGATTTGACCTGAGTACTGCAGCGACTTCTTCTTTGAATAGAGGGAATAATTGCCCGAGCTGATAGGCAATCGTGGTGAAGATAAGTTTTGAATTGCTGCAGTCCGCATTGTCGCGCGAACAAAAAAAGCTGGCTCCTAGGATGCCACGCTCCTTGCAGGTGGTGGAAACGGTGTGCGCAATGGTCGTCTTGCCCGTTCCTGCAGTTCCATTGATCCAGAAAATACGAGAATCCACGGTATCATTGCAGACTGGTGAATCAGGTGATAACCAAGCAAATATTTGAGCAAGAACGTCGGTCCTTGTCCCGTGCAAACAACGATCTCGAGCAACATGATTAAACGGAGCGAGAATCGCGTGAGGAAGACACCCATCTTAAACATGTCAGTTGAATTTCTGGCTTTTTAACAATGGTTATCGGTCACCTTGCAAGTCTGGCATGACATTTAGTTGCTAAAGAATGTATAAAATTCAACGACAAGCTCCGGAAGTCATATTCATTGACGAACCTGAGATACACATGCGACCTGCTCGCTCACAATGTCAACCTTTTGTTCCAGCGATTTGAAACCCTCTTGATACAGTCGGCCGAGTTCCTAAGAGGGTATGAGAGCCGATTTTATCAAGTTTCAAATAAAGCAACTTACATCGAGCGTGAACTCAATAGCTAGCATACTTTCAACCTGGATTAGGTAGTAATGAGTACGATTGTATCACGTCATTACGGACCGCACCGTTAAATTCTGAATTGACCATGTAACCGACTGAACGCGATCGCTTATCGCCTTTGCATCGCCGCTGCGCTGAATGAGACGCCTTGCGAGATTGCGAGATGCAAGCTTTTTTAGCTCTTCAATGTCATTATTCCACTCTCTATGGACATTTTCAGACAATTCTGTAAGTGGCTTGTGAGACGAACTTACTCAGACAGTCGATCCATTCGGGCGACGATTGATGGTGAGAGCGTTTTTTCATGTTGTGATTTTTCAAGGATCGATGATAACTTTCGTATACGTATCGCCAATTGTTCGATGTCATTTGCGTTTTGAGCCGTTTGCTAATATAGCCGTTGGCATAGGAAGGGTTAGTTCGAGCATAAATAACCTACTTGAATCGCGTCGAGAACGAATAACAACCCGGTGATTCCAGCATGTAGCCCAGGGGGTCCTACGCTTGTTGGAAGCTGTTTCACGAGCTGAAGTACCTCATGCAGTGCATCGATAGCAGTAATAAATGCATCCTTCAACCTTCCCTTATCGATCCTGTGGGGCTTTTGGCCTAGTTTCGAGGTAAAGGATTGCAGCATGGCGATATTCAATCACTACAGCAAATCGACGGATAGCAAGCAAGCTGAGGAGCGCAGCAATACGAAAAGCAGTTAGTTGTTTTAAATCAATGCACTGCCAACGGTTCCGGGTTATTCAGGTTAATGACATGTCACATGATGTCATGGAGTAGATCAAATCAACATCATGTCCGCACTGGCGGAGTCCCCTCTGTTCTTACTGTGCTGTGCTGATATTGTTGCTCATCCAACTGCTTTACTTAACAGTATGTTGCGCTAACCTGGAGAAAAACACCCCGATCACTCGTGATCGAACGTGATCCGACGGTTGGATTGATTTAAGCACTCTTGGCATTCTGGCAGATTCTGGCCGCCATGTCGATGCAGCGAAACCATTGGATGGCGGACCGATACTGGGTCAGATGTTGGGCTGATACTCAGTGTGATTCTAGCTTTAACTTTTCCTCCAGTGTTTACCGGTTAGTACCGGTTACCAGCGACCTCTTCCCTGCAACCTTTTAAAGCAAATTCATCTTGAAGGTACAATTGCGGTAAAGGCACATCTAAGAAGAACAGAATACCGATGATGACCCCAGGTCGTGCACACGAGCGCTAGTCGCTTGGCACGAAAGATCAATTCCCTGGCCGTGAGGCCTTCTATGAGAGAGATATGCATAGTAGGGGGCAGCGACTTGATGTACTTCAGTCCTCATACTAACTGTGCGTTTGATTCTGTACGAAACAGTGCAATAATATACCGTGAATAGAAGTATTGTAACTATTTTACTTAAACAGGCGTGTATACAATAGGGCGTTAGCGAGTCCGAGTTCAATAATAAATGAAAATGCAATTGCAAGCTCTAAACCGACTAAGGCTGAGCTGCCGATTTTTCCCTGTCGTTGGCCTTCTCTTTTTCCTTGTCTGTGGGGCTTGGATTAACGCTGAACACGCTAAGCAGCGAGTGTCAGATGGCAGAACGGAAATATACGAAACAGACATACCTGCTTGTATTGCTTCCCGATACTCCCTCATACTCTTGACGGAACCCGTTGATCTTGGTCTCGAACTCAGGTTTGCTGCCATCTTCCTCACCATAATCAATAACGAAATCCTCGCATTTGCGTATGAATATGTTAAGTCTATCAGCGAGGCGTATAGACCGTTCCGGCTCTTGATCAGCTCTCACTTTCGTTAGGAAAGCGCCTGCCAACGTGGACAATATACCTTGACATATTTTTAGATTACCGAAAATATTCGCACGTGGACGTGACTCTCACCAAGTATCGTCGTCGCAATTCCCAACTGAGAACGTCCATGGTTAGCCAATGTTTCTTCAATCGACTTGTATAACTTACATTCTTACCGTCCAAACGTATGGCAGATGCGCCCGTCGTCATCGCACCCAAAAAAACTGAAATGCCTGCGACGAAATTGATACCCCATTTCGCGCCGTTGGCCGTTTTATTGCACCAGTCTCTCTTCTTCTTGGCTTCGATAACCAGTGATTGTAGACGAGCCTTGACTTTCGGTCGGAGAGAAGGAGAGCCCTATCAAGCGCGTGAGTCACTTCGAATTACCAAATTACTACTCATTGTCCTTTCATAAAAGAAACTTACAATTTGTTCTACTTGAATTCCTGGATATCGACTCGAATCAACATGGTAAGTTGATCGACGCGCGGAATCGCCCGTTCTCGGCCTGGCATGCACGCGTTCAGTGCTGCCTATTCGCAACAATGGGTACCGATTGGGCCCCTCTCCCCAATGTGGACTAGAAGGCGCCATGGCCTCGTATCCAGGCCTCTCTGCATACCCGTGGGGCTGGTCCGATGTCTGACGCGCGACGGGCATGGGAGCCTGCAACGGTCGAGATTCTGTGAGAGGGGCCCGTTGGGGTGAGCCTCGCGGCGTTTCCACAGTTAAGAGTGGATATTGTTGCGCTTCTGGCGACGTGGCATTCACAGCTTGTTCACTTGAGGTGCTGGACTCATGTTGTTCGGATTCGATGCTGGCTTCGGCTGGTTTCCTAGTTTCCGGGGTTTGCTGAGGGTCCATTACTGTCCCTGATGTTCACACCGGTATCACGGAAGCGAAGGGGAGAGGGAAAGAATTGTAAAGACCGTAATCCCGTGAAATTTAAGCAGGACGGGCCGTAATCGCGCCCAGAGGTGCGTTCTAGTTATTATATGAAAGACATGTCAATAAACTTGACAGCTTGAACGGATGCGAACAACACCGCACGATGGCTCCAGGTCTCACCCACGCAATTTATTCAATGGGTGTCATCTTGGGCGAGGGAAAACATCGCATTCCAATGATTCGTGCCCGGATGATCGTATGCGGCGTACGGGCGTGTGAGCCTCGTGCCTAGTCTAACCTCCGATATAAACATCAGTACAAGAAGGGCGTGAAGCCCTTCTTTGCTTTTGAATAAAACTGGTGTCATATGACCATATCTACGTTAACCAATATGGTCCACTGCGCTGCATTGGGGTCATTGACATCGAGCATCAACGTAAGGCTCTCATCCTGACACTCGTAGCAGTCATGAGGAATGTATACATGCATTACGGCGCGATAGGGGTATGATAATATTATTAATCGAGCGTCCGGCTTGAGCATTATCCGGTTGTTCCAACTTTTTGGGCCGCGCTTCGATGCGTATTCTCGACATTGCCGTCACATCGGTGTTTGAGATGCTGATCCTCGTCCTCTGCCACGATAACCACCTCTCATACTTCCCCGGCCACGTTCTGACTGCGCGTAATGGTTGTAATGGCTATAACCGCGACCTCCTCGAGGCTGGTATGCTCCTCGGCTTACTCCACGATGGAACTGACCCCGTCCATAACCCGCGTATGGCGAGTTGTCCGCCTGCGGGGAAGACGCTTCAGATTTGGTCACTTCACCGCTGGACGGACGCTCAGCGGCAGCTGCGTGATGATGTGTTGCGGAACGATTATTAGCATAGGTACCGCGCGTAGCCCTATTTGGATTAGTCATGATTTGCACAGTTACTTGGGGACTAGGTCGATGCCGTCAATGATAAAAATCGCTAAAACATAACGGATAACTTACGTCGCGGCCACGTGAGGTCGGAATCCAGCCGCTGGTCGCTGTCCAGGAGGTGGTTTGACTTCTGGATAAGGTCCGGACCGGGGCTTGAATGGTTGCCGTGGTTCTTTGGGGCTGGTCCCTATGATGAACTGGCGGTCTGTCAAGTTGAGGCATGAATTAAAGGGGACGCTTGATCCTCGGTACTGGGAACATCTATCAAGTTCATGAGATGAGAGTTCGTTGTGCTGGAACAGCAGAGCGTGACAAACCTGTCACCCAGTGTCACGCCAGACATGAAGGGCACGTCCCAGACAACGTCTATAGACTTGGAATTCAAGCCAACAACGACACCTTTCACGGAGAGTGGGACACCTCCCGAATCTTGAACCATTATTACGCGATCTCCAAGTGCAAAATGCTGGCTTTGAAGTCGATAAATGGCATGAGATGGCTTCAGCACAGCCTGTCGTGGTATCCCCTTGACAATGGCCTTTTTGATGCCAGCTGACGTTCTGTTAGCATTGAAGTCATTGGCTACCTTCTCAATTTCTGCCACAGTTTCCTGATCATGCACATTAGTAGGTTCTTGCTATAGGTATGACCTTCGCACCTTGGATAGCTGGTCGCAGAAAAGGGAAACAGGTTCAAACTCCTTGACACCTTTGCTCTTCAGCCAACTCTGTATCTCTTTTATGCGTCTGTGAGGATCAGAATCGCCAAACAGGTCTGCAACCCTAACCATCTCTATTTCAAACGAACTTGTCAGATCCTTCCCTACAGTAGGCTGAAATCGCGTACCATCACCATTGCGATCCAAAGATGCGAAGATTTCGGGGAATTTTGTCTGCACCAAGAGGTGAGAAAGAATAGTATCCACCAAGAAAATATAATACCTTATACTCGCGGATAAGGTTAATGGCTTTCTCACTGAATTCCCAGAGACGACCATTCTTTTTGGAATAACTGACAACCTTGAGCGCTTTCGCTTCAAACTTGAGACTAAGACCAAAATTCGTCTTTTGACCGTCGCTGCTGATCACCATGAAGCTAGACGTGATCTTAGATAACGCCCGCCCGGACATGCCGAGCATTTCGGCCGCCTTGAATGACGGCCAATACTGCGCGGAGACCCTGGTATCAACAACTGCCTTGAATTTTTCAATCTCGAGCTTGTCAGAAGGGTATATCTGAAACAAGAATAGTCAGGCTCCGCTCAGAGGACGTAAGATCTGGAGCTCACAGCAAGTACGACTGATAGGCTAGAATCATTCGTCGCGGATACTTGAGCAGCTACACCGTATGCATGTTCACCAAGGAAGAAGAGCTTCGTTCCCTCCGGGAATTCCTCCGAAAGGGGAGGAGCTTCTTTTTCCATGAACCGAGGATCTTCCGAAGCGACTTTCGAAAGACACATCTGTACTGCCTGCTCAACCTCTTTTTCCTGTCCCTCATAGTCTTTCACTAATGCACCGGTTTCGAGCCTTTTCAAGCCTGAAAAGCGCATTAATAACGTATAACATTGAAAATCGATGTAAACAGACCTTTGAGAGGCCGGACATGCAATAACACCTCGATCTCGCCAGTTATAGCACCGAGCCGCTTTGAATACGCTTGTTCTATCCTATCCGCCTTTGACTTCCATTGATGGAGGCCCTGAGGAGAATGCGGCGTTGAAATGACCTTCTTCGGTGCACCCTCTACCAGAGCCATCTTCTCATATTTGAACATAGAATCGGAAACAGCGATAACCAGACCCTCTTGCAAAAACGGCCAGCCCATAAACGTTCTTTCCCCGACCATTTCTTCAGCAATTTCCTGAGGTTTCCGGCCTTCATGCGGGTTCTCGATATGAACAACCATGGACTTATTGCGACTTTCCGAACCATGCACATTGACTCCGTGATATGCCAGGGTAGCGGTATGTGGAAGTGTCTGGAGAGAAGGAAAGCCTGCTAATGCTTCGGCACCAAGGAAGACGCCATCACATAGGCCGGGTATCAGATGTAACCCGTCCAACGTAGGTAGGTCAAATGTCTCCATGGTACACTGACACCGATATAGAGGTGGGAAGAACCCGGGAAGAGATGACGGATAATAAGTAGGTTCGTCTGGGTTGTAAGAAAACTTGGTGCTCGTGCCGAACGAGTTTCTACTCTTCTCTTCCTCAGTTAAGCGATGATCTCGACCTGCAAAAGTAATAAGAACCAACGATTTCGACAACACATGCAGAAACTCACCGGCCATGGCACGCAACAGCCGTGCTTCTTCTATGAATGGAATCTTAACGATAGCCTCCCACTCCTGCTTCTTGCCGTTCATATCCAGTTCAAAATCAAGCGGATAGAAGTCCAAAATAGACGAGTTGGGGTCATACATGAGATCCTTGGCGACGACGTTAGTAACAAAATGAATCTGTGCAATAGAATCTTACTTGATAAGCAGTGGGAATGTGTTCCATGCTAGCAACAGGCAATACACCCATAAGCTGTTGAAACGGCCTAAAAGGTGTTCCGAGTTCAAATTCAAAAGTCATTTGATCGACATTGCACAGGTCTCATACAGACTTCAGTTTCTGACGAGACACAAAGCAAAATAAAGCTCACCTGATATACGCGGAGCATAGTGATAGTTATAGAACCAACTCCATGACGCCACGCCACTGTAATAATAATACATGACCCATTGTAGCCCTTCCACGTATCGGTATGCTAGATCTCCCATTGGTTTAGGATCGTCGTAGCTGATCTCTAGCTTGCTCTGCAGAAAGTATATCAGACGATGCCCAAGATTAATCTATCGATCTTACCTTATAATATTCCCGCTTCCATTCGTCCATCTTGAGCTTCACTGACTGCTCATGTCGTGCATCAAACCCTCCATCCGCATCTTCATCCATTACCGGTGCTTTTTCATACTTCTGCAATATCCGGTTGACCGCCGCACGGCTTTCTTCATCATCCTCGTCTTCCCATTCGCCTTCATCCTCGTTTGCATCTTCATCCACAACCCCATTGCCATTCTGCGTTGAATGCTGCTCTGGGGCTTCTGGTAATCTCCAAGTTACCACGTTCACATCCTCTTCGTCATACTCATCCCATGTCAAACTTAAGTGCAATTCTTCTGCCAATCGGTCTATGAACGCTCGTTCTCGGGCCGAGAAATCATTCGGCATTGTCAAGGCAGGGTTATTGGGAGGATGGACAGAGCCTCCCCGATTTTCCAGAACAAACGCCTTAACTTCATCGAAAATTTCTCGTTGAGGCTTCGTCAGCACTGCGTCCAAGTAAGTCGAGTAGCTTGTCAACGAATGAAAAGAAGAAATACCCAGTTTAGACCGTTTCCGGCCCATTTCCATTTCCTTGACATGCTTCGCTTGTTTTCCCTTGTACCAGTTCACATCCGCATACTCCTGCTCGAAAATCTCCCTTTCCCAAATAGCCATCTCGTTCAAAACTGATTGCAATCTTTTGGTGTTTATCGTGCCACTTTCATTTATATAACCATCTGATAAACAGTCAACCCATGCACGAATCAAAAGTGGTCAAACACACCAAGCGTTGGTAAAACCTTCTTATACACTTCAAACAGCCGTTCTAACCCATTCTGATGTATGTGTAGATCTGGAAGATTAGGGAGGAAATCGTTTCCTACAAAAACAGCAAGTAATATGAAATCATCGATTACACGTTCGAGACTATACTCGAACGGTAGTATATGCTCAATGTCGTGGAATTCGAGGTTAAGATACTCTCGCAAGAGCGATAAGTGTAATAGATAAAAGTTGATTGACTCCAGACTGTTGCAAAGTGGGTTAGCACTGAAACTGGTGGTTATTACAAAGACGCACCTTGTATTTCCCTTTTTTCGAGTTGATGGCCCAAACTTCACTTCTTCGCGCAACAGACAAAAATGAGGATCATGACTGAGGAGGCCAAGCATGATCAAATCGGCATCAAGTCCATACAGACAATGTCGAACGTTGGGATTGTAATCCGGCTGGGCGCGCGCCAGGCGAATGTACTCCATGATCTTGTGCTCTCCCTCGCCAGGTACCTCGTGACCTGATAGTACAACCTGAATATCCCTCCAGTTGGAGTCTTCTGTTATTTTTTTGTTGACGAAATACCGCAATTGTTCTGAGAGGCGCGCCATGAACGGCGTCCCTAAGAGATATATGTTAATAACTAAAACAGTGGCTATATGCGCATATATGACGCACCTGGTGTTATACAATTGCTGTCAAAAGCCTTTTCTTCTGGCAACTTCTCCCCTTTCCTCTCCGCTTTCTCCCGGGCTTCTTTCGCATCCCTTGCAGTGCGGAATCTGCGGCTGCGCTGTTGGTTCATCTTGGCACGTGGCGCTACCCCATCCACCGCCATAAAGAAAAGTTTCTTGGGCTTAATCTTGCCAAAAAGGTGATCAACATAGGTGAATATAGAGGTAAAAATCTGCTCCTCGGATAATCGGAAGTGGACATCGTCGTCATTCGGATGCGAACCTATGAAACAGTAAGGGTGGTGCGCGTGTAGCACAGGAAGACAATACAATTGTGAATAATGCCATTAAAATCCAGGTAGAGATTATCTGTGCAATATATCAGAGAGGATTTAGGCGTAGTCCATGAAACGTACCAAACTCGGAAATCTTGTTCTCCTGAATTAGTTGAGAGGTAAGAGGGTATCGCTCGCTGTGCCTAAATCAGCCTAGCATTTCGTGCAGTGTACGAGATGAACGCACGAAATGTAACGGAAGAACTAGTGTCAGATGCGTGTCAATGGAGCGTCCGTGAAAGGAATGACTCATATCGTACCTTGGGGATACCTGGGTGTAAACAAGATGAGGTTAAAGCGCATTTAACTATCAGATTGCAAAAACTAACCCATAGTGATGGGAAAATACGATTTGAAGTGATGACGCGGGCGGGGGTGGTGCGAATGGAACAAGGGCAATTGCCAGATTTGGACACGTCGGTGCTGCTTTGGCTAAAATTAGATGCTCCGTTTGAGTCGGACCACGCTTCGGCGTTCAAACTTGCTTTCCATATGATGATTATGTGCATTGCCCTTGCACCCGCACCTTACAAGGGACAGATCGTAATTAACCGTCTTTTGGGATATTCATGTAACACAGTGATTTTCGTTGAAGAAGTTCTGGAAAAGATCAAGCCCGGTGACTCGGACATTGTGTCAACGGAAGGTGATCATCGCCGTTGCCAAGATGTTCCAATACATTTGTCTTCGACAAATTGGTGTTCAGGAACAGTTCAGAGGGACTGGACATTGCCGTCGATCCTTCCTGTGCCTGCGTTGCGATAGGACTCCTCGACATCAGGGAGGTATTTAACTTTAACGGGATATCTGGACGCCCATCGTCATTGCATTCGTGTTTCATCCCGTTAGTTACGTCCGCAATAGATATCTATCTGGGCATCCACGGTCTTCTAGCAAGTTTGGACCTAACGTCCTTAACCGACGCCAGTGGACGACCTATAACTCTGACCCGCGACGTCTCCATGTGCACTGTGGCATAAGTCTACTCTATCATCGATATCGTCGCCGTTGCTCCATGAAACAAGGTCATTACAGAGTACAGATTTCATACCAGCAATCTAATAATGTATCGCAGGTTCATCTGGGCCGATAGATTGGATGATGCCTCATGGGCGACAAACAAAGTTTTCCGCACTTGTTGCGCTGCGGGGGCATAGCCTTCAAAGTGTCATCTTACGTTCATCACTAGCCGCCACACGACCATATGTTGTATATTGAAGCCACCATCCTCGACGAAAAAGACATACACAGCCTTGAGGACTCACTTCTGGTATTGAACGCCGTGGTGTGCACAAAATAGCTGTTGAAACAGGAGGATTCTCAATCTTTGTGATATAGTGAGACAAAGAAGGAAGCGCCGTCTCCTTGGCAATGTATCCTTCTGCGGTCTACTCTATGAAGCACGATCAGAGCGCACTCAAAGCCATTCCACCGTCTTTTATGTTAGAATTAGGAGATATTCACTAGTCAAAGAAAACGGATGTAACGTACTGCTGGTGGCTTAGATGAAATATCATAGGTGACACGGTTAATCCCAGCGACTTCGTTGGTTATACGGGAGGATATACGTTTTAAGACCGCCGGTGGAAAGACATACCTTGATATCACATCTCCTGAGTCAATGTACGGGAGCCGAATTAGAAAGATCTCTTACCAATCTGCCGTCATAAAGTCTTCCGTTTGCACTGCACGGAGAGCGACGACCTAGTCCAATCAAAGTTTAGATTCTTGTCCACTCCTATAGTCCAGAACCATTCCAAACTGACCTGCTCGTACGTCCTCTGATCGCCCATCACTCCCACTGCCCTAACGGGCAACAACACGGCAAAAGCCTGGGCTATTTGATTGTATAAGGCTGCTTTCCTTATCTCTTCTATATAGATATTATCGGCTAATTGCAGTAGCTTCACTTGATCACGGGTCACAGGCCCTAAGATTCGAATGGCAAGGCCAGGTCCGGGGAATGGGTGTCTTTGAACAAGGTGCTCAGGAATCAACAAAAGACGTCCAAGTGCGCGAACTTCATCTAGACAGCAGTTAGATTAGATCCTTGGAATTCATTGAATTCGATCACCTTTGAATAATTCCCGTAATGGCTCAATCAATTTCAGCTTCATATCTTTCAGAAGACCACCAACATTGTGGTGCGTCTTGATTGTTGCGCTCGGGCCTTTGAAACTGATACTCTCAATGACGTCCGGGTACAAAGTTCCTTGCAACAACCACTCGACCCGCCCTTTAGATTCAGTAGTGGGCTTTTCCTTCTCTTCTTCCTCGGCAGCAGCCTCGATCTTGGCAGCCTCTGCTTCAAACACGTTGATAAACGTATTCCCTATGATTTTTCGCTTTTTCTCCGGATCCTCCACTCCCTCAAGTCTTGACAGGAACAGATCAGATGCATCCACCACGGTAAGGTTCACGCCAAGATCTTCGTTCAGCATGCGGTGAACCTGCTGAGCCTCGTTCAACCGCAAAACGCCGTTATCAACCATGATGGCATGGAATCTCAAGAATCAACTGTCAGTATAGCGGGAGGGGTATCCGGTAATTGCACTTACCGATCACCGATAGCTTCGTGCATTAATTTTGCTGCAACGGTACTATCCACCCCGCCGCTAACGGCGCCGATAACGCGGCCTTTGGGGCCACAAATATCTCGGATTCTAGCGATCTCTTTGTCGATGAAGTGTTCCTACATGGCCTGTTCATCCACGATGCAACGCGACGGTGCGGAAAAGAAATATACCATGGTCCAGTCACTCATACAACCGCAAATGTTGAGTATGAAACGTCCGATAACTTCTCTACCTTTGGTTGAATGGGTTACTTCCGGGTGGAACTGAATGCCGTAGAAAGGTTTGCTATTATGGGCTATAGCCGCATACGGCGCAGAATCAGTCCGGCCAATCACATGGAAACCCGTCGGGGGTCTCGACAAGTGATCTCCGTGAGACATCCATACCTGCCGGAACGTAAAGGAACATGCTTCAATAGGGGTACAATCAACAGACCTGCATTTCATCCCCTAAAGACTCAAATAGAGCATCGGTGGCAGGATATTCGCTTCCGGTTCTAGTTAATTGGAGCATCGCATGGCCGTACTCGCGGCGATCACATTTGGAGACTTCACCACCGAGATTCCATGCCATTTCCTAGTTGCCAGATCATCATCCTGATTTTGGAAAATACTCGAAGCGAAAAGCACCTGTAGACCATAGCATATCCCTAAAATGGGAACCCCCAAATCGAACACCGCGGGATCCACATGGGGAGCGTCCTTATCGTACACAGAATATGGAGATCCAGAAAGTATGACGCCTGCGTAGGAACCGAATAATCAATCTTATTGGGGTACGCGGTGTAACGCATTTAATCGTTTACCTTTCGGTTTGAATTTGATGTCTGTGATTTTCACCGTGCAAGGCATCAGCTCTGCGTAGACGTTATGTTCCCGACATCTTCTCGTAATTAGATGGCTATACTGCAGATACCCATAGGAAAATAGAAATGAGTGTTGTTGATCAGAGTGAATTCGTTATGTTCCTCAACACACTTGAGAACCGAAGTCTAGAATCAATATCGTATCGAACTGATCGTGTATTTCAGCCATCCCTATCGAATTTTGTTTTCTAAAAGAATATATGTTAGTGACAGGATGAATTTGCACAGCTGAGGCTTGCCAACGTTATACGGCTGGATAAGGGTGAGGGGTCGGAAAGGTTATCAAAGCCTAGGAACGAAATTTGAGATACGTGGGAAAATGTCTGTTTTTAGTAATCAAGTTCCTCCGGTGACAGTCACGGCCAACTGGCAGTGCCGCCAAACTGACAAATTTAACTTGCACGTCTCGAAGTCCGCCGATGTCTCGATAGGTGGAATGTAACAAAACTAGTCGAGACTCAGACAGCATCAATAGAGGTCTCGGATAATCCGCCCGATACCACGGTTCCGCGA